>PVJI01028181.1:0-16807 GCA_004026765.1 Micronycteris hirsuta
GGAGTACATCATCATGCAGCCTCTACTATATGAAATGTTAAAAAGTTTCGTATGAGGATTCAGGAGAGAAGGCACCAAGGCCAGATCAGCTACCAGGAAATTCAGATCAGCCACAGCCAAGACACTTCTGAGGTAAGCAAGCAAAATACAACCAGAGAAACAAAATAGAACCAGAGACATTGAAGCTTAGAACATTCTGGCAGTAACCAGAGGGGAAGGGGAGAAGGGGGACAAGGGTATTCAGGAACTGCTATAAAGGACACATGGACAAAATCAAGGGGGAGGGGGGAAGCAAGGGAGCGAGGTGGGTTTGCCTGGGGTGGGGTGGGTGGAGGGTAAATGCGGACAACTGTAATTGAACAACAATAAAAGAATTTAAAAAAAAACTTGTATGGTGGCAGGAGAAACTCCAAGCTTCACAGGAGAGTTCATTGGAGAGACCCACAGGGTCCTAGAACATACACAAGCCCACCTACCTGGGAATCAGCACCAGAAGGACCCAATTTGTTTGCAGGGAGCAGGGGAAGTGACTGAAAGCTGTCCAAGAGCTGAGTAAGTGGCATTGTTCCCCCTCAACTGCTCCCCATAGACAGCACCACGACACAGCAAGGTGGGTTGCCCTGCCCTGGCGAATACATAGGGATCTTCCCCTTACAAAGTAACAGGTTCCCAGCCAAGATGGAGGCATATATGTATATACTTTGCCTCCTCACAAACCCAAAAGAAGGACAAAAACAAATTTAGAAACAAAAAACAACCAGAACTACCAGAAAATCGAACTGTACAGAAATCTGAAAACCAAGGAGTTAAAGAAGAAACATTCATTCAGACTGGTGGGAGGGGCAGAGATGCGCAGCTGGGGCAGAAAGGATGCGTGGCAAGCCAGTGGCTGGAGGACCAGGTGGGCAAGGCAGCGGTTGGTGGACCTAGTAGTCCCACATTTGTATATGGATAAACTGGAACAACTGGGGAGCGAGACAGACTGCACTACCTAGGGTTCCAGTGGGGAAAATAAAACTTCAAAACCTCTGGCTATAAAAAACTGTGGGAATTGGGGCAGCAGAAGAAACTCCCAGTCTCACAGGAGAGTTCATTGGAGAGACCCACTAGGTCCTAGAATGTACATAAGCCCAAACACCCAGGAATCAGAACCAGAAAGACCCAATTTGTTTTGGGGAAGTGAGAAAAGTGACTGAAAGCCGTCCAAGAGCCAAGCAAGCAGCATTGTTCCCTTTCAGATCCCTCCCCCACGTACAGCACTACAATGCAGCATGGTGGGGTGCCTGCCCCTAAAAATATGAAGGCTATGCCCCTCAGAACATAACAGTCACATTGAGGGAAAAAAAAAAACTGGCTCAAATGAAAGAAAAGATCATCAATACTGTCGCAAAGGATAGGAGCTCCTTTTTCTGCTGCATAGTATTCCATCATGTAAATGTACCATAGTTTTTTCATTCATTAATTTACTGGTGGGCACTTAGGTTGCTTCTGGCACTTGGCTATTGTAAATTGTGCTGCTATGAACCTTGGGATGACAGCATGGATGGAACTGGAGAGCATTATGCTAATTGAAATAAGCCAGGTGGTGAAAGATAAATACCATATGATCTCACTTATAAGTGGAACCTAATCAACAACAAAACAAAAAAAACCAAGCAAACAAAATATAAAGAGACATTGAAATTAAGAACAAACTGACAGTAACCAGAGGGGAGGTGGGAGAGTAATCAGGGGGGAAAGGGGAAATGGGTTTCAGGAACACCTATAAAGAACATATGGACAAAACCAAAGGGGAGTAGGATCAAGTGTGGGAAGTGGGGATGGCTGGGGTGCGGGGAGGAGTGGTGAGGGGAATATAAAGACAACTGTACTTGAACAACAATAAAAAAAGGTTAAAATAAAAAAAAATGAAACAGATCAAAACTCTAAAAATAGAACTAAGCAATGAGGAGATAGCCAATCTGCCAGATGCAGAGTTCAAAACACAGGTAATCAGGATGCTCACAGAAATGGTTGAGTTGGATTGCAAAATAGAGGAGAAAGTGAAGGCTGTGCAAAGTGAAATAAATAAAAATATACGGGAAATCAACAGTGAAGGGAAGGAAACCAGAACTCAAATCAATGATTTAGAGAAAGAAGAAAGAAACATTCAACCAGAAGAGAATGAATAAACAAGGATTCCAAAAAATGAGAAGTTTAGGAACCTCTGGGACAACTTTAAATGTTACAACATCCAAATCATAGGGGTGCCAGAAGGAGAAGAGGAAGAGCAAGAAATTGAAAACTTATTTGAAAAAATAATGCAGGAGAACTTCCCCAATCTGGCAAAGGAAATAGATTTCCAGGAAGTCCAGGAAGCTCAGAGAGTCCCAAAATTTGTACCGAAGGAAGCACATATCAAGGCAAATCACAATTACATTAGCCAACATTAAATATAAGGAGAGAATCTTAAAAGCAGCAAGAGAAAAAGAGAGAGTTACCTACAAAGGAGTTCTCATTAGATAATTAGCTGATTTTTCAAAATAAACCTTACAGGCAAGAAAGGGCTGGAAACAAGTATTCAAAGTTATAAATGGCATGAATCTATATCCAAGATAATTCTATTCAGCAAACGTATCATTTAGAATTGAAGGGCGAATAAAGTGCTTCCCAGATAAGGTCAAGTTAAAGGAGTTCATCATCACCAAGCCCTTATTTTATGAAATATTAAAAGAACTTATCTAAGAAAAAGATGATAAAAAAACATGAACAGTAAAATGACAACAAACTCTCAACTATTTACATCTGAACCTAAAAACAATAAACACACTAAGCAAACAACTAGAACAGGAACAGGATCACAGAAATGGAGATCACATGGAAGGTTATAAATGGGGAGTAGGGGAGAGTGGGGGAAAAGGTACAGGGGATAAGAAGCATAAATATTATGTACAAAATAGACAGGGGGAGGGTAAGTATAGTATGAGAAATGGAGAAGCCAAAGAACTTATACGTACAACATGGACATGATATAAGGGGGTGGATGCTGGTGGGAAGAGGGGTGCAGCATGGAGAGTAATAAAGGGGAGAAAAAAATGGGACAACACTAATAGCATAATCAATAAAATACACTTTAAAAAGAAAAAGAAAAAAAATGTCTTAACCTACCATGTGATAATATTTAGAGATGGGACCTTCGGCAGTTAATTAGATTTGGATGAAGCCATGGTGGTGAGGACTTCCTGGTGGGATTAGTGCCCTTAGAAATACCAGAGATTTGTTCTTTCTATCTTATTTTTCCCCTCTTCTTTATCTCCTCTTTCCCCCTCCACTCTCCCTCATCTCTTCCTCCTCTCTCATTTGCTCCCCTCTCCTCCCTCTTCCATATAAACACAGCTTATCCCCTGAGATTTCTCCTTTAGTATTAGCCTCAGAATGAAAATATGTGGAGAAAAGCTGACACATAAACCAGAGAGCAGAATAATAAATACTTGTTATTATATGATACTAAGTTGATGCGGACACCGGCCTGCAGTGTCCATGGTGTCATGGCTGAGACATGAGACAAATTCACATGGACTACTGAGTCCTGTGGAGGAAAAGGGAAGGTATGGTCACTCTCTCAAGGGAAGAGCGCCCTATAGTGCCTTGGCCATTCTCTCAAGAGGAGAGCGAGCCAACCCTTGCCTTGATAAGCTTTTATTATCTTTCTGGGTACATTACATGGAGGATGTCATTTACTACACACAGGTTCTCTGTAGGTGATTACCTTTTACATATAACAAAGGAAAGAATGTTGCTAATTACTTCAAAGAGAAGGATGTTACAGATCCAGGGGAAAAGTGGTTGAACTGGTTACACTCCATACTTGGAAGTTTAGCACAGACTTTAGGAAATTGCTTTAGAGATACACAGTAAACGTTTGTTGCCTCAATCCAGGGTGAGAGAGTTTTAGCAAAAGCAAGTCTCATAGCAGCCTAGGTACAATGCAGGCCTGATTCCCCACAGGAGAACCCATCCGTGGGTGTGGGCACCATGTCGCTCTCCACTGGCTCCTCTGAATGAGAGCTGGGCCTATGGAGAGCTGGGCCTATGCCACACAGAATGGTTTCCCATACTAAGTTTGCACACACATCACACACACTACACACACACATTGCATATATATGTATATATTTGTAATGTATGTGTACATAACAAAAATAAGGATAGTAAACAGTAACTCTAGGAGACTGGTTATTTTTGAGAGAGAGAACAAGGAATACTTTTTTCCCCTTTATTCTGCTTCATTTTACCTTATTGTATGTGTTTATTTATTGTTTCCCTATCTTTCCCACAGAAATGCACATTTCATAGAAGTGGGCAACTTTCCTTATTTATTGACTACTGTGGACTAAGCATCCAGTACATTGCCTGGCACACAGTAGAGACTCAATAAACTCTTGTTGAAAAAATATGATTGTTTACACATCTGTAAGTAGGCATGATACTACTGGCCTTGTAGTGTTATACTGAGGGTTAAATGAGAGTGCATCTGCAAGCATGCATAGTGTTGAAAGTGTCATTTAGGAACTCAGTTATGTCAGTGTCCTTTCTTTTCTTTTTCTATTCTGGATCTGCAGTTTCCCTGTTGAACTATCTCAATAATGTATATAACCTTCAAGGTGTAGTTTTCACTGCTTCTTAACTGCAATCTTGAAGAAGGTATTACTTTTAGAGTCAAGTGCTCTACGTCTTAGTTTTCTCATCTGATAATAATACCTACCTCAAAGATTTATCAAGAGTATTAAATTACATAATTATATTAAACATTTGGCAGAGGACATGACATACTAAATTCCAAATAAATATTATCTCTTTTATTACTACTACTACTATTGCTGCCACTACTACTACAAAATAGGTGGTTGCTTTGTGGTATAAGTTCAAGAGTATTTGGAAGGCTTCTTCATCAAAATAATATCTTCCACACTAGCTTGTCATTTACAAATTGAATTTCACCATTATGGAATTATTCTTTTGGCTTATGTCCTGTCCATTCCATCTGCCTCTTATAAACTTTATTGGGAATATGCTCCCAGCAGTTTAGCCTGATTAACTTTATGTGATACCTTGGGCATATGGGCAACATATGGGGCTTGGATAAAGGTTTGAGAAAATAAGTGAAGGGATAAATTTCCAAGGCAACCTTAGGTTACTTACTCCTTATCCTTAAGGATGACCCTGTTCAGAATTGCTTCTAGTCACTCTGTCTCAGAAGGAGTCAACTCTCTAGTGTCTGTCATTTATAATGTGGGTGAAAGGTTGGAAATCTTTGAGAAGTTCTTATGTTAGGGTTCCCAAGTGTTCCATGTTCTGAGGACTATTTCTATCTGTTTTATGTCCTGTTATTGCTCCCTCCTGTTGGGGACCTGCCAAGAGAAACCAATCTTAAACTCACTACACAGGTGCTATTAGCTAGACTTTTTCCTGGACCTGAGAGTATTATCCTTAGCACTCTTGTTTAGAAGGCTGCAGTATTTAGCTCATATCTCACTTTACAGATATATGCTTAGGACTCTTTGAAGTGAATTTAGGAGTGACTAATCAGTGTGCAAACATGTACAAAGATTTATGAAGATACCTATTCTTAGTTTATTTCTTTTTTAAAAACTTTATTAAAGTATAACTTAAATATCATAAAATTCAACTGTTTTAAGCGTATTTTTCATCTAATCTTAGTAAATTTATAAATGTGTGCAACCATCACCACCATTTAATTTTAGCACATTTATGGTTGCCTTCTGAATGCATTCCTTGTTCCATTACTCAATATTCTTGATGGGAATCCAAGAAGATATCTAAACTTTAGCTAAATAGTTTTATGAAATAAATGCCTTCTAATGAAATGGTACAAAATGAATTTCTTCAGAATTAATACAATTTGAAATGACTAAGAGCTTTTATAATTTTCATACAATTAGAAATACATTTAGTGACATGTATGGGAGGAATATGGTTGTCATGCAAAGGAGTGACTATTGGATATTATCATGAGAAGACTGCATTGGGGCTAGTTACTGCTAACTGCCACAGAATATAAATAAAAATTTTAGTGTCTTGACACAACAAAAGTTTGTTTACTCAAGTCTAATTGAAGTTGGTGAGGATTTTCCTCCAAGCAGTGACTCAAGGATTTGGGTTATGCCAATTTTTGACACCATTATCTCAACATGTAGTTTTCAAGATCATAGGAAGGAAGGAGAAAGATGGAGGAGGAATAACAGCACTTAACCCACTGAACCTAGAATTGGTACACATGACTTCCACTTAGAGTTCACTAGTCAGAACTAGCTACATGACTCCAACCTAACTGCCATAGAGTTTGGAAAAGTAGATTAAAACATACATATAGCATTATGTGAGAAGTATCTCATTTATAGTGGTCAAGCCTTTGGTGCTTTACTCTCCTCCTTCTGCTCCTTCCTCAAGCCCTTAGAATGCCTCTAATATATAACAACCTTCTGATTTCATTTTTTTTCTTCTATAGAAATTAGATTCACTCTTGCTCATTTAAAATGTATAATTCAAGCTAAACTGAAATACAATCATTCACTAAGAGGTGACACATGTGAACATAACTTCCCTTCAGCCTTGACAATCTCTCTCTAAGATTATCAGTCCTGATGGGGGTGTCCAACCTGCAGCCCACATGCTGCATGTGGCTCAGGATGTCTATGGATACAGCCTAACACAAAATCATAAATTTACTTAAAACATTTTTTTGCCTCATTACTTTTTGTTAGTGTTTGTGTATTTAATGTGTGGGCCAAGACAACTCTTCTTCTTCCAGTGTGGTGCAGAGATGCCAAAGATTGGATACTCTTGCAACAAACTGTTTGCTTTATGACTCCAGTGAGATTAATTGTTTGTAAACTTTATATACCAGTACCAACATATATTGATGCTTTTATGAATTTTTACTTTTTTCAGCTCTATTGAGATATAATTGAAAACTAAAAATTATATATATTTAGATTGTACAATGTAATTTTAAGATGTACAACATGATTTTATATATATAGTGAAATTATAAATGTAATCAAGTGAATTAACACATCCATACCTCACATAGTTACCATTTGTGTGTGTGTGTGTGTGTGTGTGTGTGTGTGTGTGTGTGTGTGTGTGGTGTTAAGAATCTTTAGATTGCCTTGTATTACATGACCAGCTCAATAAATTACCAACAATTTTGGTCACAGTTTGATTATCCTTATTTAGTATTCATGATAAATGTAATGAAGAGTTGTCTTTCCCTGTCCTCCAATCTCCATTTCCTCAAACCCTGCCATATTCAGTACCATCTTACAATAATGTACTCAAGGTGAAAAGCTTAGATGAAAGCTACTAAAAAGGCCAGGAGATGTGGGTTACCAGCCTTGGATCTTCTGCTACCGTAATTAACTGTGTGTCTTTGGGTGAATCTCTTAACCTCTCTGAGTCTCTGCTTTCTTATCTAAAAAGAAAACTTATAGCCCTGACTGGTATGGCTCAGTGGCCTGTTCATCGTCCTATAAACCAAAAGGTTGCCAGTTTGATTCAGATCAGGGCAGATGCCTGTGTTGTGGGCCAGGTCCCTGGTTGGGGGCGCTCAAGAGGCAACCACACATTGATGGTTCTCTCCCTCTCTTTCTCCCTCCCTTCCCCTCTAAAATTAAATAAGTAAAATCTTTACAAAATAAAAGAAAAAACTATAATCATATCCAACAATAGATGAGTGATTGGGATGACCTCCATAGAACAGCCCTGTCATCTGTTGCTAGCTAATTTTCTCTTCCTGAATTCCAGAGGTTTCTTCTCTAAGAGCCTTCCTTCTGTAGTTTGAGTCCTCCTTATTTTTCTAGGGTACTTCTCTCTAATTATTGTACATGAAGTATAAATTGTGCTTTTATAGTTTTTGTTTATTAAATTTCCTTATATTTATATATATGCCCTATCAAATGCTACATCTCTGTCTCAACTTTCTTTTCCCCCCAAAATTAAAAGCCCTTTTTGACTGAATTTTATATAGTTCATCTCTCCTTTCTAGGTCATACATACTCTATATACTTACACAAAATTCTGACACATTAGCATTCCACAATCCTGAACCAAACTCCAAAATCTTTGGCATACAACCTAATAAAAAGGATCATTATCATTGTTATGCAAGCATTCCTCTTCTCTCTGACACTGAACTTGATCACAGGTCTCTAAGTTTTTTAACAGTTCTGCTTTCAGCCAGAACAAGCACACATCCACATCACTAACAACAAAATTGTCTTTTCTTATTTTAAACTCTTTCCTGACTAGTGTTGTTTTTAATTAGTAAACTTGGACAGAGAAGTCTTCCTCACCCTTTTTTTTTTTTTGCATATCCATTCTTTTTACAAGGTAGTTGGGAATCTCGACGGAATCCATGTAAGTATAAATGGTATATATGTGTGGGACATCCCCCAAAATGGAATTATCTTTTGGAGGGAAGGTCCCTTGTAGTACAGGTTTCCTCAACTAAGTGAATGTTCTAGGAACCCATCTGTATCAGTGTACCAGCGTCATTGTGAGAGGCTGCATTCAGCTTCAGTGAATTTTTTTTTTGAAGACTCAATGTGCTTGCCCATTTCATAATGGGTGATTTACAAGTGCACCTGCCAACACTGTGCTGAATGCTTGCCAGTTTTTGACCAAAATCACCATGAACCCCATGCCTCACCTTCCCTATTCACCCAATCTTGCCCTGAGTGGATAAAAAAAGCCCTCAAAGAGAATCATTTTGCTGATGTTGAAGAGATGAAAAAAATGGCAGAAGCACTAAAAGGTATCAAAAGCTGATACCAAGTTCAAAAACTGTTTTGAGCATTGGAAAAAAAAGTCTAAAAAGGTGTGTTGCATTAAAAGGAGAGTACTTTGTTGTGGATTCTGTCCCACAAAATCCGTGGTGACCGTGACCAAACGTGTGAATGAATATCACACACAGACATGCAAGGAAAAGGATATCTGGGGCCACGTGATCCTTACCTTATTGTGTGGGAGAAGGCCCGGAGCATAGCTCAGCCGGGCTTTTTATTAGTTGTTTCAGGACACATTCGCATCAGAATGGCCTTCATTAACTATGCACAGAACGCGGATTCAAACTAGGTGGTAGACAGATACAGAAAGACACTTCAAAAGGGGTAGAGATGTGGGCTGATTACTCAAGAAACGTAAACATTTTGGCAGGAAAGATCCCGGGCATTCATTAGCATAAGCCCTTTGATCCAGTGGGGAGATACTCAGAAAGGCAGTAAATCTTAAGAAATATTTTAGCCAAATTCCCCCTCAAAGAATTCTTTCTCCACGGACATGAATTTGTGTTTGCCAACTTGGGTCATTTTCCACGTGGAGTCTTTGCTCAACAACATGGGATCCCAGGGCTGCGCGTTTTCATGCATGAAAAAGAATCTCCTTTACCTCCCCCGTTTTTTTCTATGAGATCTCAGAAGCTGGATTGAACCTATGAAACTTGCCACTTGCTGGCCCCTTGAACGACTCTGGGAGAATAATTTACATATGCAGCAAAGCACACACATCATCACTATAATCAGTAAGCACCCAGCGGCTCCAAAAACCCACATTCTCAGATTAAGACCATCAAACCAAGTTTTGGGATTTAGCCAGCTGAGATTGTCACGGAGGCTTTCAAGCACTTCCTGTTTAGTCAGGCGCTGGATGTCCTGCAATTGTTGACGCAATTTCAATTGCAGTTTATCAATTTGTCCTTTTATATTAGTAGAAAAAGCCTCTCTTAGGCGATGCTGGATATCGCTCCAGGTATACTAGCTGGAATTCCACAGGAGGGGAGTGACACATAGCTTGGTGAATCCAGGGTCACAGGTTAGCTGCTGACAAGTCACGAGCACATCCTGTCATTCCCCGATCCAGTTGAGGGCTGATCCTACCGCAGAAAGTCGAGTCAGGATTTCCTGATCAATCTGGGCCTGTTGAATAATTTCTAAAGTGGTATTGGTTAAAAGAACATCCACAGCATGGGCAGTCTGAACTGAATTAACAAGGGTGGCGGTTGCCGTGGCAGCAGTAGCTGCTGTGATGATTGCAGAGACAATGAAGGCAATCAGGGTGCTAACAAACCTTTGAACTCGTATGGAGGCCAGCGCATTGTTAAGCACTACTAAGCCATGGGGGTCCTCCCATTCTTGGGTTACATCAACTGGCACCCAAACTTGTGCCTGTCTTCTAACTACATAAACTGTAGTGATATTTAATTGAGTAATATTTAGATGAGTAAGACAGCTGGCATATATGGAACCTGCAGGGACATGCAGAGAATAGATCTTTGCAGATTCATTATAAAGAACTTGAGCTATCCCTGGGGCTGCCAAAAACATGTAGGGGTGAGAGGTATAGACCGTGACCCAGCCTAGTTCTGGAGGGCCATTATGGTAAGAACATAGTAGGGTACCTTTAGGGTCACAACTAACCTTTATATAGAAGTACTTCCTGATAATAAAAGGCAAGCCCATTTTCCAATAATTATAATGCCATGGGCTAGTGTGGTTGGGAGAAACAATCCTGATTATAGGTGCCCCGGTGCCGGGCCCTTCCTGCCACAAATGGAGATAAAATCTCTTAGGCTGAGCCGGAGCTGTCTTTGAGTCAATCCTAGATAGGATCTTCCAGTTGGCTCCCCAATTCTCTATTATAAAAGGGCTTTTGGGTAGAAAGGCAATGGTGGTATTCGGTCCTCGGCACAAAGACCAAAAAGCTGAGTCTTTTTGGGTAGTGTCTAAAGTACAAGGAGGAACCGGAGGGGGGAAAAATCCCCTCGCGGGCACACAGGCCAATAGTGGCTATCATGGAGAGCTGATAGTGATCACTGCTCTGCTCTCTGTTTGCAGCATAAAGCTGTTCCTTTAAAGGGAAGCATAATGTGTCATAAAGGACAGAAAAACAGGCAGGCAGGTGTTCACTTATATAAACGGTACCCTTTGGCCCGGGCAACCAGTGTTCTTTCTCTTCCAAAGGGCCATTACGGGGCATCCACACTCCTCCAGTCCACTGAGTATCGTTAGTGGAAAAGGGAGGCTCAACAATCACCAGGTATGTAGTTTAAACACTGGTGGATCCATAATGTGGCCCCAATAGATATAAGAAGAATTAGTTTCAGCAGTTATACCCTGCCCTCCTAGGCAGAACAGGATAGCTATAAAAAGCAAAATTTTGGCCAAATTGGCCAACAGGACTGCCAAATAAACGATAAACCTGTTCTCTGGGATGTCTTCTACTTTAGTTTCAGCAAGAATCTCCTCGGCTTGAGCATTAAGAGCCTCAATGTCACCCCATGTGGTGGGGGCACGCTTAAAAGGAAGATTTGGGGCACCGAGGGGTTGTCGCCCTCTGCAGGAGGCACCATGGCCTCTGTCCCTGTCATTGGAGCAGACTCCACCCTCCTCTGCTGTCAGGCCCGGATCCGCGGGCGGTGGCATGGGGGTCCGACTTCCTTCTGGTTGTTCAGGGTCAGCTGGGCCATCTGGTTCATCAGTCGGTCGGTTTTCATCTCCAGGAAGTGTAGTTTGGTGTCTACTTCGCTCATGGTAAGGCTTTATCCTTTTTACTGGTAGCCAGAAAGGACCTGTAGGAATGGAGACACATGTGTACCACCTTCCCCCTGTTAAGAGAGCTACAGGGCCCTGCCAAGAGCCATCTCCCAACGGATCCCTATATAACACCTGAGGGTAAGGTGGTTTTGACTCTTTTGTCTGAAAATGTTTCTCAATTGGAGTACAGAGTGACTCACCACAATTTAGAAAGTTGTAGGTAAACATGGCTAACATAATTAGATTTTTGGGGGAGGATTCATGGCTTCCCCTTTTTTTGTTTCTTAAGGATGTTCTTAAAGGTATGATGAGCTCGTTCTACAATTGCTTGACCAGTTGGATTATAGGGTATTCCTGTCTTATTTTGAATATTCTAACGCTGGAGGAAGGCCTGAGTAGAACGTGCAAGGTATCCAGGACCATTATCAGTTTTAATTTGCTGAGGCCGTCCTAAATGACTAAAGGCCTCAAGTCAATGGGCTTGTATATTTTTAGCTGATTCTCCTGTTAAAGCAGATACATGTAAAGCACCAGAGTAAGTATCAATAGAAACATGAACGTATTTGAATTTTCCAAAAGGGGCGTAATGGGTCACATCTGTTTGCCAAATTATCTTAGAATTTAGTTCTCGGGGATTGACTCCTGTAGATGGAGGCACCTTGCTAAGGGCTTGGCAGTCAGGACATTCTTTAATAATTTGCTTGGCTTGGGAGCAAGAAATATTAACCTGTTTTCGAAGTGCCTGGCTATATTGATGAAAAAAATTGATGTGAATCTGCAGCTTGTTGAAAGGCATTAAGAATGCTGACTAAAGCATCAACTTTATTGTTACCTTCCACCAGGGGGCCAGGCAGGCCTGAATGGGACAGAATGTGGGTAATGAAAACAGGAAGTTCCCTTTTGTCAAGAAGAGGCTGCAATGTTAAAAACAGGCTAAGTAGGTGAGGGTCTATTGAAGTTTTAACTAATGCTTGATCTATATGCAGAACGATATAAACAGTATACCCCCAAGTCACACACTATATTCAAGGCTTCCTGGGGCCATTGCTGTAACGCCATAATGGCCGCAAACTGTTCAGCTCTCTGGGTAGTGGGATGTCCTGAGGGTACAAAATTTTTCCAAGTTTCTCCTTCTTGCCAAGGAATGGCAGATCAACCGGTCTTTCCAGATCCATCAAGAAACACAGTTCTCGCTCCAGTTATTGGCTCTGGGCTGACTTTCTCTGCTAGCCTTATACAAAGGAATGGGATATTCTGAAGCAATTTCTCTGAAGGTAAGTTAGTCTCTAATTTTCTTATAAAATCGGCTATGGCACATTGGAATTCTAAAGATTGAGCTGTGAGTTGTTGTAAATAGACTTGAGTTAGTGGGACGTGAATAAAGGCAGGATCATTTCCCAGTAACTGCTGCGTTCGTTCACGTCCCTTAATAATAAGATGGCATAATGCAGTTATATAGGTGGTAGTTGTGAGTTTTGGCTGATGGGACAGAAAGATCCACTCTATCATAGCTAGGTGGGGTGACAATTGTCCTATGAAACCTGTCGGTGTGCCTAAAGTTGGGAAACAAAAGAGCCTAACAGGAAACTGGGGGTCAATCCTAGTAAGCTGTCATTGCTGAATATGCTGATTTACTATGGTTAACTCTTGTAAACCCTCAGGGGACAGTTTTCTGGGGGAGTTAAGATCTGGGTCCCCTTTGAGGGTATCAAACAAATGAGTTAATTGTTGAGTAGGTATTTCAGGGCTGGGCCGCACCCAGTTGATTGCTCCTAGGAGTTGCTGGAGGCAATTGAGAGTTAAATCCTTGGGTGGGTCAATTTGCAGCGGTTGGGGTCTGATTGCTTTGTTAAATAGTACATATCCCAGATATTTCCAAGGTTCTGAATGCTGGATTTTCTCTGAAGAAATTATCAGCCCAGCAGCGGCTATAGAATCTTTAAGAAAGGAAGCAGTTTTTGCTAAAATGTCTGGGGAGGGAGCCGCGACCAAGATGTCATCCATATAGTGATAGATAATGGAGTCAGGGAACTGATTCCTTACTGGCTGGATGACGGGTATGGACATAATGCTGGCAAATATTCGGACTGTTAAACATTCCCTGAGGCAAGACCTTCCATTGAAACCTTTGTAAAGGTTGGGAGTTGTTAGCAACTGGGAGGGAGAATGCAAATCGCTCCCTGTCTTTCTCTGCTAAAGGAACGGTAAAAAAGCAATCTTTCAGGTCAATGATTAAAAGCAGCCAGTCTTTTGGAATGCAGGACGGGTTTGGAATTCCTGGCTGCAGGGGGCCCATCGGTTGAAGGGTTTCATTGATCTTTCCTAGATCATGAATAAGTCTCCATTTTCCAGATTTCTTTGGTACAACAAAAATAGGCGTATTCCACGCGCTGTTAGAAGGTTCAATATGTCCTGCATCTAATTGTTGTTTAACTAGAATGCGTGTATGCTCGAGCCACTCTCCCTTAAGCGGCCACTGATCAACCCATATCGGTGTATCGGAGAGCCAAGTGAGACATAGGGGATTTATAAGAGCAGTGGCCCCTAGGGAAAAGGGAGCAGAGAGATTTGCATCCCCCACTGACTAAGACGGTCACATCCCCAAATATTAAGGGGCATAGGTAAAATATAAGGTCGAATTCTTCCTACCTATCCCTCTGGGCCATAGCAGTTAAGAGACCATACACTGATCTGTAGTTGGGAAATCCCCCCAACACCAGTGAAAGGCATTCTGCTGTCTGTTAGAGGTCATCCCGGGGACCAGAATTGATTTGAAATAACAGATATGTCAGCCCCCGTATCTATGAGGCCATGAAAAACCTTATCCTTTATCTTTATTTGCAAAATTGGCTTATTTAACTTAATTGATTCTGTCCAGAAGACTGATTGATCATTCGTGCTGCCGAAATTTCCTTCCCCTCTTACTATATCTTGAGTTTTTGGGATTATGTAGAGGAGTAGGAGTAGCTGAGCAATACGCATCTGGGCAGGAATAACATGATAACCAGAAGCTTTAAGGATGATTTTAATTTCCCCTTGATAGTCTGAATCAACAACTCCTGGTTGAACAAAAATGCCTTTGGTAGTGATACTAGATCTTCCTAAAATTAAGCTGAATGTGCCTGGGGGCAAAGGTCCCCAATGCCAGTGGGAGCTATAATTATTTGGTCCTGTTCTTTTAAGACAAGTTGGTCGGTGGTGACCAGGTCTAATCCTGCACTTCCTCGGGTGGCTGCGTGAAGGCTCGAAACTGTACATTTCCCCGAGTTCCCTTGTACTGATTGGTGTTCTGATGGCTCCAATTGGGATTGGGGATGCTGGAGCACGTGCCCCTTTGGTAGTTTCCCTGAATCGGTTGGCCATTTCTGTCAAACTTAGAGCGACATTCCCTCACCCAGTGTCTACTTTTTCCACAGAGCGGACAGTCCCCCGGAGGGGGTTTGGTACCGCCCTTCCCCCCTTTCGAAGGGGAGGGGCAGTCCTTTCTAAAGTGATCTGTCTCCCTACAATTATAACATCTGGAATTTTCCCTAATAGCAGTGGCTAAGAGCGAGGCTTTATATCGCTCAGTGCCCACATCTTGGCAAGCCTTAATAAACTCACTGATTTCTTGAGTGGTAGCTCTCAGGGGCCTTAAAATAGTTTTGCAATCACTGTTAGCATTCTCATAGGATAGCTGCAACAAAAGGATTCGAGCTGCTCTCTCATTATCTATTTGCCTCTCGATGGCTTCTTGGAGGCGATCTATAAAATCTATGTAAGCTTCCGACACACCTTGGCGAATGTTGGTGAAAGAGGAAGCTTCCTGGGCCTGGGAATTAGGTACTAACCTCATGGCCCTAAGGGTGATTTACGCACTCTGACTATAAGCATGGGGATCGAGTCTGGTTTGAGTTGCAGCGGTGGCAAATTCACCGGATCCCATCAGCATGGGGAGAGTAACCGAGTAATTTGTATGTTCTCAGCTGCTTGGCGGTTGGCTCTTTGAGAGTACTCCGAAAACCAAACCGTGTACTGAGCTGGGGTCAAAACTATTCTAGCTAAGGTGATCCAATCGCATGGAGCCATCTGATAGCTATCTGTTATGGCTTGTAACAATCCAATGGTATAAGGAGAGTTAAGACCATTTTCCTTAATGCTTCGCTTTAGGTCATTATAGAAAGAAAAAGAAAGGGGTTCATGGACCTCTCTCTGACCCCTTACCATGATGGGGAAGGCTGACAGAACGTCTAAATCCCCAGCCTCAGCTGCCTGTCAAATGCACTGGCGCATGGCCTTAACAGGATATCTGTCTAAATCTTCTGACTCTCCTGGTGGGTCCTCCCACCAGGAGGAGCACTCCCAGAGTTGGGGTGATGAGCGCGGGTTATGAGATTTCTCCTCCAGCGGGGCTGAGAGCAGGACCTTTGTAACTGGTTTCTCTACTATATTATGGATGATTTCATCCTCTGAGCTAGAATCTCGATCTTCCTCTTCAATCAAATCTGATCTCCTGGTCCAAATGGGTATGAGAGCTGTCTTGACTAAACCCAAGGTTATCAAATTCTGAGACCCAATAGGAACACCACTATCTTGTAAAGAATGTAATTTTTCACTGACAGCCTCCCAAACCTCAATATCCAGAGTCCCTTTATCAGGGAAAGAGGGAAAATATTTATTAATCGTTTGCATAAGCTGAAGGAGACGGGACTCCTTAACTTTATGTCCCGCCCCCTTGAGAAGTTGCTGAAGTATCCATATGTAAGTTCCCTGTTCCTTAAATAAACTGGATCCCATTGTTATTAAAAGTTTTTCTCTCTCTTGATCAGTCGTCCTTCCAAGCTCTACCGCGCTAAAATCCTATCTAATTAGCTAGACTGTGATGAGTCTTAGGATGTAGCGTTGGTGAAGAACAGTCAAGGGAGGAGGATTGGAATATCCAAATCCCCTACCCCCGCTTATGTGTTTTTTGGGTCTCCCCAGGTGGGGTGCTCATAAACACCAGGTGACCAACCTTTATCTGTGTTCCCCAGACGAGGGAGAAATTATCCTAAGTTGTGGCAGTGATTTCCACACATGTGTAAACACAGTCCTGAGAATCTACACGTTTTGAGCACAGCTCCGTGTGACTCCTGTGTGAGCAAGTGTGGATCATGTCTGTGGGATGGGAATTAATTTGGCAAAGGTGTATCTTAAAAAATTCCGGCTTGCTGATCTCCTTCACCTGGTCCTGTCTG
>PVJI01028182.1:0-16805 GCA_004026765.1 Micronycteris hirsuta
ACTTTTTTTGTTAGTTACAAGTTCATCAGTAACTAAATAAAGTAGTAACAGCATTCTTAGCATTCTTAATGAGTTAGGGCCTAGATGCATGGTGTTCGCGTACTCAGAAATCAGAAGTATCTTGTAAGTGAAAGTGTGCCCCTTGTAGGAACTTATAATATGGCAAATGTCCACACTTTCAAAAGGGAAATTTTAGATGGTGAATTCTAGGAACTAAAAGACTAAGATTATTGATTCTAGTTACATTGTAGAACAGCTATGAACGAGGGACGTAAGGGCAATGAAAAGAAGCAGTGACCCTCAGATGTGCGCCGTGGCATATCACAGTGTGGTTCTGTCTCCTAAGGTGTCAGACATTTTTGCCTCCTGACTTTTTAGGGTGTCTTCTCAGCCTAAGACCCTCACAAATCTTTGCAAGATGGTGACTTTTTGTTGTTGTTGTTCTTTAGGTCTCAGTGTGTACGCTGTCTGGGCAAAGAGAGAGGCATTGTTTCAGATCTAGGGAGCAAAGTGACATGCGGCTTCCATCCTGGTGGACTCTTCACTGAGTTCCATGCAGAGCAGGGCTTCTCGTTCTCAGCACTGCTAAGCAGGACAGACGGCAAACCAAGGTGGGGAGGAGGATGGCGGGGACAGGTCCCACCCAGTGATTCAGTAGTCCTGAGCTGTGTCACGTAAGATTTTCAGAGGTTCCATGGTCACAAGAGAAACCAGGATGAGCGCACCAGCAGCTGGAGGTCAACCTTTGAAATTCTTTGTACTGTTTTCTCCATCTGGGAAAGGAAGCTTTGAGACTGTGTGTTAATTCCAAAGTCGGGAGAAGGGCGAGGAGGGGAGCCTGGAGGCTTGTTGCCCTGAAACCGCAGCAGGCGGGGCACTGGGACCAGCTGGGTGCAAGCTCACAGGTTCCTGTCAAGTGCATTTCACAAATAAACACACTACCTCACTTTCACTGTGCTTGTTGTCCCTTGCCTGAATCCATTCTTCCGAGCAGGACAAGAACTGAGGAAGCCCCCTAACTCCCCCAACTTGGGTCTTTCAGATAATAGTACTGAAGACCTTTTGGGTCAATAATTCTTTCTCCTGGGAAATTTTCTGCATTTTAGGTGCTTATTAGCATCCATTACCTCTATTCAGTGCTGGCCAGTAACACCCTCTCTCACCTCTGCCCTCTTGACAATGTAAAATGTGTCCCTGTCTGAAGTTTGTGACCATGGGCATTTAGAGTTATGCAAATGACACTTACAAAGAAAAAACAAAACAAAATACCAAGACACCCAAGTGAGATGCTTGGCAGAGACAAACCACAGTTAGGGGTGTTGGCAGGGGCGGGGCTGGGAGCCTGGGGTCAGGGGCTGGGTGGCTCCTCACAGGCTCCTAGCTGACAGTCAGCTTCATCCCACCCCAAGACTCAGAGTCCAGTCAGACAAAGATCACCTATCCTGCCTGCAGGGGCCAAACACCTCGCAGCCCTGATTCCAGGTGCACCACTGGCTGCAGGAGGAGGCAGCAGTGGTCAGTGGCTGCGCCAAGTCTGCAGACCCTCAGGCCCTGACTGTGGCCACAGGGCTGGGAGCTGAGCCAGAAGTCAGGCCTGATATATCTCCTGCAGCCACCCCCACGCCCCAGCTTCCTGTCACAGCCCCTCTGACTGTGTTTCCAAGGGGAACAAATTTCTCCATCTTGAGTCAGGCCTGTGCGCTCTTCAGTAGAGCCCAGCTGGAATGCCCGACAGCCCCAGGTGATACCCTGACATCTGCCTGTCACCTTGGGGGCAGTGCTGGGTTTACTGCTCGGGACTAGACATGCCTTCACATCTCTGTCATCAGGAATAAAGGCACAAACCCCTGCCATTCTCTGTGTCCTGGCATCTCTGTCTTGAGATCAAAGGACACAAACTGTGGCTTCATCCAGAGAGGGGAGGGCTTTCCAACTGTAACAAGCCGGGCAGTAGTAACCTCCCAGTGCGAAAGAAACTGGCTCCCACCCACTTCCCTCCCCGTCTCCTCGCTCCAGGAGGACAAAACACAGGGCCGGGAAGACAGAGTGGAAGGACAGCTGAAGCTGTGTGCCTGGTGCTGCTGCTGGGCTGCCTGGCAGCCGGGCCTCTGGGCCTGGACTGTGTGGCGGAGCCACAGTCCAGTCGTGCTCTTGAACCATCTTGCTGACATTCCCAGGCGTGTGGCTGAAGGCATTTCTGCCTCATAGATTTGAGACCATGCAGGTAAAACACGCAGCACACGCTGCTCAGGAACCTGGAGCTGATGGTTCTTCCTGGTCAGCCAAGGCCCTGAGCAGACACCTGAGAAGTTGGCTGCTCTGGCTGCTGTCTGCACAAGCACTGACCACAGGGAGGCCTGCATGTCACAGCAGCTAGACCATCACAGGAAGGATGCCTGTGCCCATCCCCGATGCCACTGTGAAGGGAATTTGTGGTTGGAGCCCGAGCCCCTCGCCTGACCCCAGAACAACCGCATCCAGACTTTGTCGTGGACTCTGCCTGCTGCCCTTGTCTCCCCGTTCGAGTCACTGCCAAGGCTGGAGAAGCTGCCCCTGCCCTGGGACAGAGGGTTGGTTGGTGTATCCCAAGGAGGACCAGAGGGTTCTAACGAGCCCCCTGGCTGAGGACCATGGGCCTGGGTGACACTGGCCCAACACAGTGACGCACGAGCCACTGGCGAACACAGTTCGCGGGATATGCACTGGCTTCTGCTGGACACGGTCAGGCTGGAGATAGGAGGGTGGCTGTTGCCATCAGTGAGTCTGAGTCCAGCTGTCACTGCAGAACTTAACTCGTCACCTTAGAGGTCGTCACCTTGAACTGTCAAGTTGTACACGGGCACGATCTGCAGACAGACTCTCGGAGCTCCGCCCTGGGGAGCAGAGGCAGGTTGGACGCATCCACCCAGCGCCACCCAGAGAGCAGATGAGGAAAGCCTGAGGCACCCACCTGGAAGGACCATCATCTGTAGTAAACGACCAGCTTTTGGGTCGGGTCCTGTGAGGTGCTCAAGACAAGGCTGACAGGTGGCCCCACAGCTCAGCTTCCGCCTCGGCCCCCTGCTCCACAAAGAGATAAAGTTTGGTGATTGCAGACCATCCCCTCCCAGAACTGACCTGAGGAGACTTTGCCTGGATTGGGATCTGATCCATATATTCCCAGTCCCAGCAACAGATAATGGTTTCTGGGACCCCTTCAGTTGTGTTCCACACTATGGTGGCCAGCGATGCTGGGAATGTGTTCTATTTTCAGCAGAGAATGTGGTCTATTTCGCAAGAAGCCATTTCATCCTGCTACGTACAGGGCAGTCTTGTGAGGCACATTCCTGGTGTACTCTGGTGACTCCTTAGGGCTTACACTGCTCAGGGCTCACAGTCAGCCTGTGGGCACCAGCAGGACCCAGTCTGCAGCAGGTGCCCCTTCTGACGGGTTGGTGCATGTTCTAAATAAGAGTCTGTTCTGACTGGCTGGTGTCTGCTCTGATTGGCTGGTGTCTGTGCCCACCAGCTGGGACAAATATACATGGACCACACCACCCAGTGGCCCCTCCTGCCAACCACCCCATCAGTCCGGACCTGAAGTGAGCCCAGTGATGATGCCCGTGTGCTGGTTGACGGTGAGCGTGCTGTGCTGAGGCACCGTGATGTGAGCCGTGGCTGCGTTGTAGGTGTTCTCGTCGTCAGCCATGTCCATTGCTGTGACTTGCATCCTGGTGGTGCCTGTGGGGAAACGTGGAGGGGAGTTGATACCTCAACAGCTAACAACCAGCATGGCAACAAAATTAGCACAGAAGTCTAAAGTGCCACGTGCTCCCGTTTTAGTCCACTCACTGTGCAGACGCTAGTACTGCCTGTGAAGTGACTCAGCAGTATAGTTCACCACATCACTGTAGTAATTTGAATGTTACTTGTTCACTCATTGGGAAAGATTTAGGGCTTCTTCTGACATGGCTGTGGCTGTGGGAACACTGTCCCCATTAACATGAAACTATCAGTGACCTGAGGGAAGGGCATGTGACCGTCCCAGGTCTCATCTCTCCACCTGTCCCACTGCTCCCAGGCCCTCGTCCCTCTTTCCCTGACAGTGTCAGGTGAGTCCTGTCTGGACACTGGCCTCACAAGCCAGAGGGGAGAGCTGGGTGGAGGAAGTGAGTCCTGGTCAATTAAACCAAGACTTTGGAGTTTGGTCCATGAATGGACCTGAGGTGGCTATGCCCCTCATGTGGTCATAAGGAGACAGTTGGTGCTGGCTTATGAGCAGGGGTTTGCTGTGGGGACAAAGGCACCATGGTGACAGAAAAGGGAGTAAGAGGGAGAAAAATGGCTGCCACTGGCAGGCGAGGGGGACCAGAGATCAGCCCATCAGAATGTCCTTTCATGCGGAATTTTCAGTTTTGTTTATTTTTCAGCTGCTGCTGTCTACTCTGAGCTCAGAAGCTGGCCTGCCATGCAATCTTCATGCCCAGTGAGGCCCAGAGCTTGTCCACGAGCACAGATCTGTGCCCAGCCCTGCCCTCCACCCTCTTACCTTCGTGTGCAGCTCCTGGAACGTGAAAGGGGCTTAACGATGTGTCATGAATGACTTCACAAGACCAGTGGCTGTCTGAAGTATTTAGGAAGTGAGGCAGTCACCCCTGGTTCCAGAACCCCCTGAAGCCACACAGGAGACACTCGCAACAGCGCAGATCGCTTCTCTCAGTCCAGGGTTGTCATCACCTGCAGCCACTGACTTTCCCTTCTTATAACAAACACCAAAAGGAGGTTTGTCAGCCTTGGCCAGATGCTCAGTTGGTTGGAGCATCGTGCCGTAACTGAAAGGTTGAGGGTTCGATCCCTGGTCGGGACATGTATGGGAGGCAACCAATCATCGCATTGATGTTTCTCTCTCTCCCCTCCCCTCTAAAAGCAATGACAAAAATGTCCCTGGGTGAGGACAAAGAAAAAGAAAAGAGGTGGGTGAGCACCCAGGGCCAACGATGTTGTAGGAAACCCGGACTTTCTCATCCTTGTTCGATTTGATCTGAAGATGACACAGGAACAGAACCTGCAAAAAACAATCCCCATCAGGTCTAAATCCCATCAGCCGGGCTCCTTGAATGAGACCAGAGTTTTCCCTTTGCCGTTTTTGACTCACATTTTTGGGAATGACCCTCAGTCATTCTCTGGGAAATAGATGGGAAGGATAGCCCAGTCTCTCCTTTGCCTCATGAGACTAAGGCGGGCATTGGGGAACATCAGTATGTCCATGTGGTGCCCAGAGAGAGCTTCCTAAAAGGACAGCAGGAGAGAGGCCACAGCACAAGCCTAACTGTCCAGTAAGACCAGTGGCTGTCAGTGCCATGCTGACCTGTGGGAAGCGCTTGGGTTTGCTGTGTCCTGACCTTCCATCACCAACCACAGTATGTGAGGCATCTTGGGACCCCACATCAGAAGGCATCACCTGGGCCAAAAGCTGCAAAACCAAAGAGAAGTGGGCTAGGGCACAGAGGACAGTGCCCATGGTCCCGCCCGAGAGCCACCACTCAGCGTCGTGTTTCTCCTGTGCTCCCCGGAAAGTGGTGCCCCCACCCCCACCATGGCCTCGAGGATTTTGAAACACCTTCCTCAGGAGAAGAAGGCTGAGAGGAGGACGCTGAAGTCCTGCAAGGCCTGAAGGTGGAGGGAGCTTTCCCCTTAAATGCAGGACACTGGAGAGCTTTCCTGGGCAATGAATGCCCTGCACACACTGCACATGCACATCTGTACCGGAATTAGGCTGAGATGTGCTACACAGACTCTCCCTGGGAACACCATTCTTGTCCAACACGGGAGTTGGTGAAACCTCAACCCAGCCCAGGTGTGAGACCCAGTGTAACTGTGGAAACTGAAGGAAGATGTTCAGGGCATTTGGAAGGGAAAGAGGCTGCTGAGGAAGTCAGACGGGGTTCTGTACTGTTTGTAAAGGAAAGCTGTGCGGGTGTGCCCATGAGTGTGTGCACAGAAAGCTCTAACTTGCTGTGTTAGTTGGTGTGCTTTCTGGATTATGCAATTATGGGTGGTTTTATTTTCTCTATTTCCCAAAGTCACTTTTATTAAAGCAACCACATATCATCAGAAAAAAGCTATAATGTTCCCATCAAGTATGAGAGTCTGCAAAAGAAGATCTCAAAGTGCAAATTTCAAAACGTTACAGGAGTTTTCTCATAGTGATGAGATTAACTATCTCTTATTTACAAAAATTATGTTTAAAAAAGCTTTTTAAAGTAACTTTTAGGAAGTCTGATCTTTGAAGACAGCTTCTGTGGGTGACATACTTCCCCAAGGGCAGCTCTCAGAGGCCTGTCGGGCACTGTCCAGGGCAGTTAGGACCGGGGCCAGACCTGGGGCAAGACCAAGGACGAACAGGTCAGGGTCTGGGTGTCAAGACAAATCTGCGTATTTCAGAAGGGCTTACCTGACCCCAGCTGTGGAGGGCAGTGAGCTGTTCTGTGTTTGTGGCTGACCATTCTGGCCAGTGACCTCTCACCTGCCCAGCTATGGTCCCCAAGCCAGCCCGCAGCTCCCTTACCTGGGTGGCAGACAATCAGAACATAAACCAGGTGGGGCTGGCCATAGCTGTGGTGGCATCTGTAGTCAGAATCAAGTATGTGATGGAGGCAGGTGGCTATGTCGTCCTGTCACCTCAGCCACTGATGTCGTTTTTGCCCAAGGACTATTGACCTGCCCCATTCAGATCAATCACAGTGTCATGTGGAGGAGTTGGGAAGCCAGCAGATGCAGCTGGAGTGGCCTTGGAGGCCCACCAGGTGTCGTCGGACAGGACAGGGACTTCAGCTGCTTGTCCAGGACAAGAGACGCAGAACGCAGCAGATGTCAGGGTACACTCACTTCTTGGAGCCTCCTCTTCTAAACAAGGATGGTGGCTGCCAGCCACTGACAGGTGGGCAGGAGGGGTGTATAAACACCCAACTCCCTGCACAAGGTGGTCTGAGACTGTGAAAAGTATGGGAGCAAGGCTGAAACAAAAGGGCCTATTTATGACTTAGCTTTGAGAACCGCACACCATTTCCACAGCACAGATCAGCCGACAGTACAAGAGCAGGGGTGACAGCATGTGGATTTGGGGGACATCTTTAGGCTGGCAGCTACACTAGGAATGTGGTTGGCTGCTGAAGGGGAGGGAGAGGGAACAGACCCGTCTGTTCATCTTGGATCGTTAAGCCTTTTGGGAAAGCTCCAGGGTCTGTCCTGGTGACCATCACCAGGCAATCTATGGGCTCCCCTCCCCACTGTATCTCAGTGCCAGCCCCTCTGCCAGCATTACACCAGCACTCTGCCCCTCTCCCATGGCCCATGCTGAAAGCCACAGAATATTGACTTTACAGTGTTCTCTCTGGGCTGTGCTGGTCGGGGGAGAAACAGGGAAGGGAAACAAAACCCAAGAAATACACCTTCCTTTAAAAAAAGCATAAAAGGGTGGGTGGAGGGAGGAGAGGGGAGAGGATGCAGACAACTGTAATTGAACAACAATAAAGTAATTTAAAAAATAAAAAAAGCATAAAAGAAAAGAATAGTGGATATTTGTTATTGAAATCCACATAGCTTATGTACACACTCTTCTTCATAAGCCTGGCACTGGGAGGACAGAGAAGTCATCGTTCCAGGTCATGGGGGTGGATGTCCCCCTTTGGAGAACCCTCTCCAGCAGGGACAGGGTCATGGTCATGCTTAGGTCTCCCTCCTGCAGGAGAGTGTGATGGGTTCCTAATTGTTTGCATCTCTGTGCATTGAACTCAGCCCTGGTTCTAAGAAAAGCGTGACCTCTGGGAGCTGTTAGCACCCTTCCTTATGCTCATGCAGATGTAGATGTTTACCCTGTTCTCACCGAGTCTCGCTGGACTCCCACCCATTGTGTCCACGTGAATTTGGTGCTCTTGGGCCATTGTGGACAATATCTGGGAATGGGTGGCCAGGAATGACCAACATTGTGCATGCCCATTATCCCATCAGACTTCACTTCACAAACAAAAGTTTAAAGATACAATAAGTAATAAATTCGAGATGGTGTCAGTGGCGTATGAAGCCCTGTGTAGCCCAGGTACAAGGAAATTATAGAAGCTGCTATGTTGTGGGTTTCATGACTGTCACATGCAGACTGGGTGCACCTGTCACAGGAGAAACTCCGTTCTTCTTGCCAACACAGTAAAGGATTACAGATCAGTAAGTGTAGTAGCGTGCAAGCAGGGTTTATTAGTGGTATGCTCTCATGGAAGAGGACAGGTCTTGCTGAGGTGGAAGTGAAAGGCAAGAGCTTGGGTGGCCAGAGCACCAGGTTCTTTGTCCTAAGGACTTATATAGTTGCTGAGATGGGGGAGAAGTTACATATTGATTGGTGGGTAAAAGTGGTGCCAGCTTCCATGGGGCACATGACTACCCAAATGTAGGTATGTGTAGGGGTCATTAGCCTGAATCTTTATCTCACTTCAGACCCCATTTGGTCATCTTGTATAATAGATCCATGACAGGAGACAGTGAAACTTGAGGAAGTTACCCAAAGTTATCTATGGGCTCTTTCTGTAAGCACTAAGAACCCTCTCACAAAACAGATAGTGGCCAGAGGCAAGCAATTAGCAAATTTGTGTTGTGGGTCCTTTCCTTGAGAGCTGTGCACCCCCTCCCATCTTCTAGGCCTTGGGATGAATAGTTTTAAAGCCTTTCTTTCCCGGACAGTGGAAATGATACCTAGAATTTCAATGTGTTAGCATGGTGTTTCTTGTGATGTTGGAACATTTGGCAATAGAATTGGACCAGGCTCAGGACTGCAGAGTTAGTGGGAAACATGTCTTCCTTGTTCTCCCCGACTTGGCTTACTGTCTATCCTTCCTGGCACACCAGTGCAGTCAGATGCTGTTCCCAGTGTCAGTTCTCAGGAAGTGCTGGGCTAGGGTCTTGTTTCACGGGTCACTCTCACTAGCACCTGCCTGTGTTGAGGAGGCTCTGAGGGTGCACAGGGTCAGTGGGAGGGTGGTGTCCTGGAGGGAAGCGCATGCCCCACCTCAGGGCAGCTAAGTCTATGTGGAGAAAGCAGTGGTGTCTGTTCAAATTCTAAATCTGGGTACAGACTGCTACCCTGTCTTTCTCTTCCTTTGTCCAGCACTAAAGACCCGGAAGATAGGGGCACTGAAGGCTGTTCAGCAGGACTTGCAATCTCAGCTATCCTCTATGCATGATTCTCTGTACTGACTCAACTTTGAATGTCAAACAGAAAGGCTGGAGCTCCCACTTCCATTGTAGACTAGGAAGCAGGCAGAGAGAAGTTAAGAATCTTTCCTTAGGTCACACAGCTGGAGAAGAAAGAGCTGAGACTCACACCCAGTACGGACTGATGTGGAATCTGTATACTGTGCACCAGGAAACGGTGACCCTGAAGGGGCAGCAAGGAGTGAAGAAGAGTAGGTGCACAGATGTGAGCTCGGCTCATGTCTGTGCCCAAGCATACATCCCTCCCTGCCATTCACCTGAGGCTCAAGAGGTTTGAGGAAACCAGAAGAGCCAAAAGAGCCAAGGTAGGAGGGGTAGGGAGCTGATTAGGAGAAAACGCCCCCTTCCCAGGACTCAGGGGAATTCCCCAGGTGAGTCTGTCTCAAATCCCTCTCTGGGCAGTAACCAAAGTAGACTGACTCCAGATTTACACATTTGCAGGAGCTGAATTTCTGTGGCTGAGAGTATGAGTTCTTTGTGGCTCTTCAGGAACCCTCTGCTTTTAGTGATGGGGAGAATGCGGTATCGGGCTTCATATGTGTATGGAGACAAAACATTTTAGAATAGGTCAAAAAACCATGAACGAGATTGCTGCTGACATCCCTTTATCACTATGGAACTGTTTGTCCATCTCATCTCGTCATGAAACTGGAGGGTTTGTTTAACCAGTTACTTCTGTACTAACTATAATCCTGGGGAGAGTAAGGGGCCCTGGACTTCCTATGGCCATTGATATTAGACTTAATGCTAATGACTCACTCAGTCCACCTGCAAGCATAGGGCTTCTCCCGAGTGTGTCCTCTGGTGTCTGATGAGAACTGACTTCCTGGTAAAGCCTCGCCCACACTCCTTGCAAACATAGGGCTTCTCCCCTGAGTGTGTCCTCTGGTGTATGATGAGAAGTGACTTCTTTGTAAAGCCTCGCCCACACTCCCTACAAATATAGGGTTTCTCCCCTGAGTGTGTCCTCTGGTGTCTGGTGAGATGTGACTTCTGTGTAAAGCCTCGCCCACACTCCCTGCAAACATAGGGCTTCTCTCCTGAGTGTGTCGTCTGGTGGCCGATGAGACATGACTGATGTGTAAAGCCTCGCCCACACTCCCTGCAAACACAGGGCTTCTCCCCTGAGTGTGTCCTCTGGTGTCTGATGAGAACTGACTTCCTGGTAAAGCCTCGCCCACACTCCTTGCAAACATAGGGCTTCTCCCCTGAGTGTGTCCTCTGGTGTATGATGAGATGTGACTTGCATGTAAAGCATCGCCTGCACTCCCCGCAAACATAGGGCTTCTCCCCTGAGTGTGTCCTCTCGTGTCTGATGAGATGTGATCTATCATTGAAGCCTTGCCAACACCGTCCATGCTCGATTTGTTCTATTCTTGACATTCCTACTTTCACAAATAACTTGCCTGTGTCCTCTGGACTCTCTTTCTGGCCTCTATGGGGATCTTCCTCCATTGTTCTCTCATGCTCACTTGGGCTCCTCATTCGTTCTTTGGAAGGTTGGAAAAAAGGCCTTGAGATTCTCCTCTGACTCATCCTTTTAAGCAAAGGATTGGACCTTTCTTCGACCTCTTGACCTTCAGCTGTATCGTTCCAGCTGGGTGTGCTAGTATGTCGCTGCTGCTGATTCTGACCCTCTGGGCAGGGTTCCTGTGCTTGGAGGTGTTTTCTTGCAGGTGTTCCCGGGAGAATCTGAGAGGGATGACTGAGTTTCACGTGTCGGCTGAGGAAGTTCTGACTGGAGAAGGCCAGAGAGCAGGAGGGACATGGGTGGATGTCTGGTTTTGATTTTGCTGAAAGAGAAAGGACTGGTCAGGGCAGATGTTGACGAGGATGCCTGTGCCCTATGATCGGTCTCCTGGTAAGACCTGCCCCATGAATCATTCTTACTGTGGTGACAACACAAGAAATGTCTCCCACAAAGTGTCCTCTCGCAGTCTACTTTCCATTTTATTTTTATGCAGTGCATCTTCTTCAGAAATCCAGAAAGCCCACATCAAGGGCCTTGGCTAATATTGCCCAGACTAGGGGATTTCAATAGCATGAGAGGCCATGTCACTCCCTGAACTGCAGTGACCTTTCCCAACTACAGGTATCCTCTAGGTCATGTGAAAGGAAAACTGCAGGCCCCAACTAGAAATTGCTTCTGAGTTTTTCAAAACAATAAAATAAAATGTCTTTCCTGCCCTTGTTGTGTGCCTCAGTGGATTGAGTGCCTGCCTGCGAAGCAAGGAGTCGCAGGTTAGAGTCCCAGTCAGGGCCCATGCCTGCATTGAGGGTCAGGTCCCCAGTAGGGGGTGTGTGAGAGGCAACCACGCATTGATGTTTCTCTCTCTTTCTTCCTCTTCCTCTCTAAAAATAAATACATAAAATCTTTAAAATAAGTCATTCTTCAAGCCTCACACCAAATATTTATGCTTCATTTCATTCAGCGTTCATCCATTTCAAATATACTAAGTCCTGTTTCAAAATGTTTCGCCAACCATACTTCTTACACGCCTGACTCCTGTTCCTCTCTGGCCTATGTACCATGCTCTCTCACTTGGAGATGAAGTCATCTCTGAGAGGATTCCCCACTGGAGTTTATTTTCTAAAAATTAACAAAGCATAATCAGGACAGAGAACACACCACTCTACAGCTGACTGCACACTTTCACTCAGAAAGTCCTGAGTATCTCAACTCGGCACTGCATCGGCATCGGCACTGCATCTCAGGGCAGCTAAGCATCTATCTGAACTCCATTCTCACCCTCTATGCTGAAACAGAGACCTGAGCGACCCTCAGTCAATTCAACGCCCACCTCTTTACTCCCCTGCACTAGCTGCTCCCTCTGCCTGGGATCCTTTGCCCGCAGGTATTTTTGTAAATGTTATCTCCTGAGACAGCCCTTCCCAGACCACCAGCCACATCGCCCCTCCCCTCATACTGATACCTAGGCACTTGTCCTGTATTAGTTTTCTCCAAAGCACTAACCGCTGCGTAGTGTTATCCACATGCCGGCATGTGTGCTGGGTGGGTTTCCTTCCTTCACTGGTCAGCTCCTCAAGAGCAGTGATTTTCATCCTCACATTCATCTGTATTTCCAGGCCCCAGGACACTGTGTCACAGAGTAGGACCTCGTCTGACAATTCACTGAAATAATGAACGAATGTGCCCTGCTTGAATGATGTGGCTCGGGGGGTTGGGTGTTGTCCCACAAACTGAAAGGTTACAAGTTCAATTCCCAGTCAGGGCACATGCCAGGGTTGTGGGCCAGTTGGGGATGTGTGAGAGACAACAGATTGTTTCTCTTGCCCGCTGATGTTTTTCTCTCTCCTTTCCACTCTATGTAAAAATAAATAAAATCCTTTTTTAAAGATTTTATTTCAAATCAGATGTTTTAAAAAAAGATTTTATTTATTTATTTTTAGAGAAAGGGGAAGGGAGGGGGAGAGAAACATCAATGCATGGTTGCCTCTCACACGCCCCCTACTGGGGGTACATGGCCTGAAACTCAGGCATGTACCCTGACTGGGAATCAAACCAGTCACCCTTTGGTTTACAGGCTGGCACTCAATTTACTGAGCAATACCAGCCAGGGAAAAAATCTTCAAAAAAATCATGAATGCCCATAAATAAAAACATTTAGAAGTATGGAAGAAAATTAAGAAGACACAGCATTAAAAGTGTCAGAAAAACTGCCTTGGTGAAAGAGTTGGTTAGTGCTTGAAAACTTATTTTTTGCCTTTCATCCTTTCAGCACTATATGTGGTTGTATATTTTGGGCATGAAGTATTTTAAAATATAAAAATTTTGCCAAGAGTCAAAGGCATATAAATGAATTGTGAATTTCTGAAGCACATGATTTGAAACTTTACTGACTTTAGAGTGGATTTTACTCTAGAAAATGCATATGAATGCAAAACGCATATGAAAGGCATATGAAAGATATGAAACTTTACATAAGAGTTGGATCACAAATATGTCTATGGGGAATTCTCTCTTTGCTTTCTGTTTTGAAGAACAGTGGTGCCCACCTCTCCCGGCCGCGAGCTCTCTCTTCCACTTGCTGCCCCACTTGCTGCCCAGCTCCTGGCCATACTCATTCCCGAACCAGACCAGCAGCTCACAGCCTGGCCTGACGACCCGGCAGGTTCGGTAGAAAATCTGCCTGTGGTATTGAAAGGCCACCAGGTTCTGCTCTTCATCATCCCGGGCACAGTTCACATACCTGGGATTGAGGAAATGAAGGGAAAGAAAACCAATGTGATGAGCTCCCACTACCTGTTACATCCATGTCCAGGTCCTCACTGATTCTTAAGGCTCTCAGGCTCTGATGTTGCCCACTGCCCCTACTGCTCCTGGGGAACCTTCTGTTCAGTGTCTGAGCATCTGTCAGGACGTCATGTGAATTCCTACATCCAAGTCCTGCTTACAATGCTAATGCTGCCTAATATCATTTTGTAAAACCCAGTTCTAGACTTAACCTCCACCCTGGTTGGCCGTAATATCCAGTGATCTCTGGCCAACTCTAAATCAAGTTGTCTCACACCACAGAACCTGGTGCTCGATCTAGGGCGCTGATTCTAAATTAGCTCACTAATTATCCAGTACTCAGACCATGTCTGTTTTCTCTTGGGAGGCCTTTCTCCAGTCTCCCTACACTTTATTTAGGGGACCATTCACCTACCTTCCCAAGGTTACCATAGAAAATTGGAGGTCTTTTTGTCTTAGTAAAATAAAACAGAACACTAGTATTTGATTCACATTCTGTTGTCCCTGATAAAAGAGAATCCCTCTCAGGAAAGGGGCCCATGACCGTTCCTCTGCAGGTCTCAAGCCCAGCTCTAGTTAGAAGAGGGAATGGGATGGTTTGCTGCCCTCACAGATTTAAGCCATACTTGGTTTGTGCTATCTTGATACTGTGCACTTCTTGGAAATTATAGTTAAATGTTTCTAAAAGAAATTGTTTTATGTCTGTCTGCGAGAAGTCCTCCATAAGGACATGGATTGTGTGATCTGTTTAAGTAATGTATTCCTTCATCTAAAATGGAACATAGTAAGCGCTTAATTAATGCTCATTGGATAAATAAAAGTGTAATCCAGTGTCCCTGGTGAATCTAGGCTCTTCAAGGTCCTTTCCAGTGCCTAAGTTGTGTCTAGCACAAAGCTTTCCATTTTGAGGACATATGCTATACTTTTTCCTAAATGTCCCCTGTACTGAAAGAACACTGTATGGAGAAAAAGAGAAAAAAAGGATTAAAGGAGACCACTGAGTGAGGCATGATGAGAGGGAAAGTTATATGGGCTTGTGGGGGATGAGTGTCCCCTCTGGCACCCGGTGACCTATTGACCTCACCTCATCCAATTGGCCCAGGATTTGTCCTTTCCATCCACATACTCATAGCAGTTTCTCCCTTTGGTGATCTGCGTTTCAGAAAAGAAGTTAAAGACCTTTTATTTTTTTGGTGGGGAGGTGATAGTCAGAATTCTTTTACTCTACTGTCATCAAAGCTCTCTCAGCCTGCATGGGGATTCAACTGCCAGTTGTGACCACATGATATTTTTTTACTCATCATCTACACATCCGAGTCTACCTGTCCAATCAGAACAGGAGCCCCACAAGGGAGGAGCCACTCTTTTCTGTCTGCGCCACTTTGCTCCCACTTACCTTCTGGTCCTTAAACAGGAGCTCTGTGTTCATGTAAAGTCCAGTCAGTACACACAGCTAACCACGTTGTCCCCTCCACGCCGAGCGCATAAGGGGTGAGGTCCCTCCAAGCCTCAGAAAGAATGTGGGGAGCCAGAGGACAGTGGAAGAGGCAAATAGTTCTCACCAGCCAGGAGTATCTGCTCTTGGCTGCCTCTTTGTCTTCTGTGATGTGTCCTTCATAAGGGCCAAAGTGCAGACCCACTGGCAAATCAGCAGCCTCATTCCACACTCCAAGGCCAGCCTCAGGGATGCCCGATGGCCAGATTCTCAACCCAGGGGGCAGGGTGAGGGCTGAGCGGTTGGGACGCCCCTTGTCCACTGCACTGTCCTTTACAAATGTAGGGGGACCATGCACAGCACAGCTGTCGATGAAGAAGTTCTGACACTTCTCACAATCTGGAGGCGAGAGGAACAGGGGTTAGGGAAGGTACAGCACGTTTCTGGACACAAAGAGCTTCAGAGGGAGTCCCGCACTCACAGCATTGAGACTCAATCCTGAACTCCAGGTCACTAGAGGAAGGGAATGATTTGGGGACCAAAAGACTAGATGAAATTATTGTATCATAGCATGCTTCTTAGTGAGGGTCACTTACAAAGGTAGTCATCATCCTGGGGCTCGCTGACCTCTTGGTACACACAGTCCTTTCTTTCTCGTAGGCTGTGCATCTTCACGTCAGTCTCCTTTGTCCTGAGTTCTGAGTTGGAGAATGTCAGGTACGTGAGGTTGGTGGGGTCTGGAGTGTGAGTTCCCATTTTGTCAGATAACACACAATCTCCTCACATCAAATTATTACCTGTCCTTTAGCATGCTCTGTTATTTTACTGTTAACTATTGGTTCAGAAGACTAAGACTCCACACTAACTACAGATGACTGATTCGATTTTAGTTTCTAGATCTTCCCATTACCAGGTTCAACTTGTGAACCTTTAATCGTTCATAAAATATTTACTGAGTGCACATTATGTGTTAGGCATTGAGTAAAGGCCTGGACATACAACACCAATAAAGTGTGGTTGCTTATCACATGGATTTATTGGATACCTTGCATGTGTCAGTTGTTTTACATTTAATTTAATTTAATGCTTTCAAACAATATATGACAATGTTTTCTTATCTTCACTTTACACATTAGCATTCAGGAGCTCAGAGAATTTATAGGATTTGCCCAAAGGTCCAGTGCTAACTTCAGTCTCAGCTGAGTCCTGCTTAAATCCAGGCCTATCCAAAGTCTGCCCCACATACCTAGGTCCAAAAGCTTTCTAATTATTTTCTTTTACCCGAACTTCGTCTAGTGTGCTTTCCAAAGGAACATGCTTCTCCAGGGGGGGATGCTGGTTTCTGGGTCTGCTGAGTCACTTGCAGACATCAAATTTGCTGTTCCTGACAATTCCTTCAAACTATATCCATTGCTTAAGGGCACCCTGGATGTTGCCTTCAATGTAAGAGTCACATATTAAAAGCTAACATGTATTCAATATTTTAAGGCTTATGATACATTTTACATGCTTGTCTTTAATACTTCCATCCTTGGAAATACCTAGGGAGTATGAATATTAGAAGAGATAGGGCCATTGTGGGTAATGAATCCAAGATTAGAACTCATGCCTTATGGCTCTTCCTTTCAACTGTGTCTATAATATTAAGAGAGAAGGATATTGGCAAGAGAATAAAGAAATAGTTGACAGAAATGTCCCTAGACAATAAATACAATGATGGTAAAATTTGCAATACCTTGGAAAGAATATTTCTACTTAGATTAGCTGGTCCCCATCAATTCTGTTCGAATAAGGCTGTACTACTAGCTAGCTGTCTTCAGTTTCCTGATCTATAACATGCTAATTTTTAATGTTATAGTGACTGTGCAATTAAAT
>PVJI01028183.1:0-16806 GCA_004026765.1 Micronycteris hirsuta
AAATACAAGAAAGTTTTATACTATGATTGTGCCACCCCTATTTGGCAATATAGATTCATGATGCTCTGCTTACAATAGCAGTACAGTATGCTGTTTACCAAATCTGAATCCAATAAATAAAGCAAAATAAGTTTGGCTGTGAAATCTTAAGCAAGTATTTGTCAGAGAAGGCTTTGCAGGTGACTGAGATTTTCTTCATGACATCTTTGAGTAGCTTACAATATTTTAAGACACCTTAAAAACATTTTCCAGAAAACCATGGAGAGTTATTCTGGATAAGAAATCCATATATTGATTCCCTCTAAATATTACCACTTTTAAATTGTATTTGTTAGATACTTTTAGTGAAACAACTTTTAAGCAAAAATTTCTCTTTTGAGCCACAACTGCAGCTTATGTAGAAGTTATTAATTACTGCTATAGCTGTGAGTCAAAACTTCTCAATGCTGTGTAAATAAATAAAACATAGAAATATAGCGGACACTGCCATGGTTGTAGTATTACAACTGTCTCCCACAACTCTGCGAAACACTTTTGCTCTCCTACGTAATGAGATTTTAAGAGTGGACCTTATAGATACAACATACAGATAGTCTGAAATATTTGATTAAAAAACACTTTTCTTGTGGAACATCCCTTTTTTTTTTTTTTAATTCTCACCCAAGGATATATTTATGGAGAGATTTTAGAGAGAGAGGAAGGGGGAGAGGGACAAAGGAGGAGGGAGGAGGGAGGAAGACAGAGAGATCAATATGTCAGTTCCCATTTGTGCCCCGACCTGGGATTGAACCTGCAATCTTTTGGTGTATGGGAGGACACTCCAACCAACTGGCCCACCCAGCCAGGGTGTGTAACATCTTTCAATCCATCTTAGAACACTTGTCTTCTATACAATGTAGTTCAGAAAATGCTATCTCACATTTTCAGGATAAGAACACCTGAAGAGTTAAGAACAGAGGTCAGTCTGCAAAGAGGAAGTTTAATGAGGAGGGTGAGCGAGGGTTTGTTGGAGCCCACGGCCCCAGCGACCAGAGTATTCGGCTCCTGTCCACAGAGCTCTGGTACCTACTATGCAGCCTTAAACTGGTTACTTAATTTTCCTGTAAATCTTAGATTTCTCATCTATAAAGTGGTGATGATACTCATTTTGCTGTGTTGGGAGAATAAATAATTATGGGGAAAGGTTTCTGTTAGAGTATTATATTATTATTTTATCAACCAACACTTATCTCAGATTCTTATGATTTTCTCTCCCAAGCTCTTCCAACTTCTTTATTTCCACATTTCAAACATTCTCTCCCTAACTAATCCTAAGTTGAACACTGTGCTAAATTGAAACATGTAAAATTTCTGATATTCAACTGTTTTTGACCTAGAGAAACTGCAATTTCATATAATCTGACATAATAAACTTTATAACCACACTCCGAGCCTATTTTAAAATTAAAAACAGCAAAAATTTTTATTTTTTCCTGGAGAATACTCACTTTTAGGTTGTTCTTATAATATGCCATATGTTAATTTTTTTCCCTGAGAATCAGTAGCCTACAACTATAAAAAGGTACCTGGGTCCAATCTATAATGGTAGATTCAGTATTTCCAAAAATTTTATTGAGAAAATTTTTACTTTCAGTAAAAATACAAATATTTAAGAATTCCTATCCTATTTCTACTTGGCATTTACATTTGAAAAGTATTATAATATTTTGTGATATTATATTTTCCAGGCTGAACACATAAAACACAGAAAAATCTAGTGTGCCCATGACACAAGAATTATTCACATTAATATGAAATTTTAAATCAAAATACCCAAAGCAATCTGCTATGCCACTTTTGTTTTTCAAAGTTTCATGTGAGAAATTCTTAAATGAAATTTCATAGGTTTGACCCTACCTATCTATTGTGAACACCTGAAGAAGCAATGGTACGCGAGCATCCTCGTATAATGGGTAGATACACACCAGAGTGAACGGCCACAGTGGCAGAGCAGCACACTGAGAGTGCAGGGGCTCGGTTCCAGCGCAGCCCTGTCGTTCCCCCTGTCGTTTGGGTACACTGCAAAGCTGCTCTGAGACTGAACTAACTGGCTTTCTTAAGCTGTAGCCAGCTTTAAAATACTATGATTCTGCCTCAGAATTTAAGATAGCTTAGTGGACACTGAAGCAACTTACTTCTAGGGATGCCCTTTAGGATGCTTTAGGTTAATGACCATGCTCACACGAACAATTTTATTGTCTCACTGCCCGGGTTCAATAGAAGGCCATCTGATAACATGTAAGCTCAGGGGGTTAGCATAGTTTTCTACTCTGAATAGCGTTCAGGAGAAACTCGAATAGATGCAGGCATTACACATGGGACTGTGACAGCTTGGTCAGTGAACACAGTTTCCTTTCTCTGCTTTCAAAACTATAGAGCTGATTTGATATCAGCCACTCCCAGCACTTCCCACTGAGAGCGGGGACTGAGCTTCAGAGGAGGTAATCATGGGCACCATGCACCGTTTACACTGCAAGGATCTAGGTAAACATCTGTCTCAGCACCTTCTATATGACAGACAGCCGATACACTGGGTTACTCTTTGGGGCATTTTCTCTGGGAGAAAAACCAAAATGCTCTAACCATAAAACTCCACTAAACTTCCTTCACAAAAATTTAAAATGTCTTTTACATCTAAACTTGTACAAGTAAACTCCAAGAATATTATTTTTTAAAAACAATTACCGAAAGATTTGAAGTTCTAGGCTGTGAAAGAAAATACTCTTCGAACAAATTAATTTTCACGGACAACAGGGCAGTGATTGCAGGGAGAGTGGAGGCGGAAGAGGATATGAGAAGGATAGATGGTAAAGAAAAAATACAATAAAAATGAAAAAACATTAATTTTTTAATAGGGCAATCCATTTAAAGCTTTGGCTACCCCTTGTTCAATGAGTCCTGCTGCGCTTGTTAATGCAAGTTTTCTTCCTTTACTTTTCTGTATTTTCTCAATTTCTAACATACTAACACTACTTCCATAAACAATAAAATAAAGAAACTTTAAAAACTGAGGAGATAGAGGCTTAGTAATAATTTGTTTTAAAAAATTATCACCAACTCTGATAAAGTCATCAGTCCCTGAAAACTTCTAAAATTACACAAATTATACACTCATAAAAACTAAATTTGATGAAGCTTTATAAAGTCGAGGCTATGACATTGCTCTTAAGATTTCTGCTGCATAAGAACTAGTGTACAAAACCCAGCTAGCATGCAAAAATCTATTGGTAAATATGCGCATTCAGTTACCGAGACCTTAGTTTTTACAGTGATAAGGATGAGTAAGAAAAATTAACTTTCTCCAACCATTATTAATCCCCAAAGTAAAAACGAGTATCTATATATTCTCAGGAACAATAATCTTTAAATGGTACTTAACTTCTAATGGTATAAAGTTTATACCTATTAGTTTGTTTATAGACTAATAGCCTATATACTATTAGTCTGTTAAAAAAATCATATTATTCAGATTTTAGTTTCTTCTGTGATTACAAAGTGAGGCCTGTGTGTGTGTGAGTGATCGAAGGGTGTAAGAAACGGCTTCTGTTTTAACCTGTATACTTACACATTTTAGAAACTATACTACAGCTACTACTGCTACTTCTACTATTATTAATATGATTTATTAAGAGCTTACCACACATCAAGTTCATAGTACTCCATCCCCATTCAACCAATTGTAACAGTGCAGGCACGTCCCATTTTACCGGCCTTCGCTTTGTTGCACTTCACAGATTTTTTTTGCATATTGAAGGCAAGACCCTTCACCAGCAAGAACATTACAACTGGCTATTTGTGACACTCTTTATTACGGTGGTCTAGGGCCAAACCCACAACAGCTCCGAGGTCTGCCTGCGCTGTTTCAGCACATTGGCTTTAATTGGTGAGTTCTTCCTGTTCTATATTCTCAAGCCTATGCAGAAGATCAGAGAAAGTATCATACCTAGAAGGTTTAAGTAACTTTCCTGAGGCCAAGCTATGGATTAGATTAAGTGATGGAAGCAAGGCTAAAATTCAGGGCTTTCAACTCCCAGCTCCAAAATCTTTCTCCAAAAACACACATCTTTCCAACTGTCCTCACCCTCATATGCCTGATCTTCTGTACACACATGCTAAAGAACATTTCAAAAGATTAATTTTATTTTGCTTATCTTTTATTTTTGCTAAATAATTCTGAAAATCACTTCAGAGTCTGTGATTTGTAGTAGTTATTTTAGAGTACTTATGCGACCTAGAATGTCCTAAGTAATTCTGATGCTTGGCAACTTATATTGTCCTTTTACTTACAGTACTTATGTGAGGTTATATTGTGTGGTGATTGACTTGATCCTAGAACCAAATGACCAGGGTTCAGATCCTAGCTCGGCCACCAACTAGCTAAGCAGCCTTAAAGAAGTTTCTTAACCTCTCACTACAGCTCAGTTTTCTCACCTGTACAATGGATATAATAATAGAAAGTGCCTCACGACAGAATTTACAAGTGTCTCCACAACACTCACACAAGGTGCAGGTAAGTGATATTTACGTTGTAACCCCTTTCCTTTCTTACTCCAGCAGCTGCGCAGAGCAAAGCATTGTTTATACTTTCTCCTCTCTTCCAACCAACAGGGTTTTAATCATTCATTTCTTCTATTATTTCAACTAGTTTCCGAGATGAAGAACTCACAATTCTCTGTACAGTGAATTGTATTCTTGAAACTAATAATGTTGTTATTTTGTATAAGTTATTTCAAAAGTTATATAGTACAAGCCAGAATGATGCCTCACTAAAAGCATTTTATGAGTTTATTGACTGATGTTGGACTTTACTTTCTGTGTAACGTTTTGGTTATTTTACTTTTCAAATGAATTTTAAATTATTGGCTACATGTTGGAAGCTGGCCTGCAACCGATCTGTGGCATGGCAAGGACAGCTGGGGCGCATCTGCACGGCAGAAGTGACCATTGGCAGTTCTCCAATATATCTCCCTTTACATGCTTGCTTTTGTTGAATAATTGGTAGTAGGATTCTTAGATATTGGCACTTTGCTACTGAAAATTGGCACAATTTCTTATGATGTTGCTAGAATGACTTACTGACCACCAAGCCTCTAACTGATACTACCCATGAAAGGGTTAAAGAAGAATAAGTTTTAGCAGGACAGCTACCAAACGGGTCATTGCCCCTAGCAACGCCTCCTGAACAATTAACACTTGTAAGCTTAAGGTTTATTTAGAGCCACAATCCCCCCAAGATGAGTGAATGTCCTTGACTAAGAAACTGTCTAGCTCAAACTGTCTGACTCTGAAAGCAACTGTTTGTTCTCATAAGTGAAATCTGAAATGTTCTGTATTTTTTCTAAATTGTTCACATGTTAGTTTTTTTCTGCCTTGATTTGTAACTTACATCTATTTCTCACACTGATGAAAAATCCCTCCTTATAAAAATAAAGAGAACTTCTTTGTCGGTGTCAGTCTGGGCAGAGACGCCCAGCTGTCCTCCGGCACTCCAAAGAGAGAGGGTGTCCAGATCTGTTCCCTTTCGCCTCTATTTGTCCATCCTTCGGGGATCCGGAGACCCGCGTAGGCTGGCTTTCTGCAGCTACATATGAATCAAGTTACAGATACTATAAATTAGATACCTTATTTAAAAATACATCAGACAAGCATTCTAGATTTGGAATGACATGTTGCAAAGACAAGATCTCTATGCTCCATAAATATAAACTAGCTGCTCATGGGCATTTTAGTTTACAAAGGAAATTTTACATTGGAAGTCAGCCTAGCCTTTCTGTGGGAAAATTTAGGTCTCAAGCTACGGTAACTATAGAGGTAGCCTGCATGCCTCCTTTCCTCTCAGGGGCTGTAGCTTAGAGCCTAGCAGCAAAGTGTCCTTAGGGCCACATAAAGCATCATCTCAGGGAGAGGGCATCAGCACCCCCAACATCAGGAGCACCTCCATTTAGCAGTTGAAGGTACATGAAAGCCAGGGTAGGGTGGCCATATTGTTAGCATAAACGGGCTGCAAATCTATCCCACTTTAAAGGGCAGGTATATGTGTGTGTGTGTGTATATACACACACACACACACACACTCTGAAACTATCTTTCTGATCCTATTACTCATGATATAAAGTGGAATATTTAGTCTTGTGGGCTGGGAAAATTCTAATAGCTCTAGGAAATGAAGCAAGACTTTCGAGCTGGGTCCTTTCTGAGGAGTGATACAAACTGGGGTGCCCCTCTGTGGTGGTGTTCTTTACCATTTACTGTTGATTTTGCCCATCTGCTCTGGCAGTGGCTGAGAGAACCTTCTAGGTCATGGCTTATTTGTTCTATTTTCCAGATCGACTTCAATTAAGCACTTTAAAATTGCATCATTAGTTTCAAAGGCATATTGGTTGTATATTTATTAGATAAATATTAGTTTAAAGTATACAGGGTGGGGCAAAGTAAGTTTACACTTGTTCATATAGAAAAAACACAATAATTGTTAAATAATAATAATGACGCAAGAATGAACTGTTCTGTGTACTCACAACTGTAAACTTGCTCTTGCCCCGCCCTGTACACGTTACACTGATGTGTGTGTGCATATAATATTTGACACGGACATTCTGCTTCAGTGTATTAAAGAAGTAGTAAATAGAAAAAAAGAGAAACAAATGGTAAATTCTCTGCCCCTCAGTTACAAATCAAACCTCACTTTCTGAAAATCAAATCATTATAAACAAAGAAGGACTTGGAGATAGTTCTATTAACATGAATAAAGTATTTTTTAAAAAGGCCCATGAGACAAGCATTTAATTAACACATGCACATATACTTTCTTCAAGCTATTGAAATATAGCCTTTAATTCTCTATTTAAAAAAACAACAACAACAAACCCTGATTACAAGCTTTAAAAGCATTTGAAGATGTGAAAGACCGTCTGCATTTCAGCCTACTTCAAAGCCAGTAAAGAAATCATTTCTTCTTCTTCCAAGTCCAAGTGTGTTTAGGAGCAGGACGTCCGATAGAAGTGGCATTGCCAATCCAACCAATGTTAAAGTATAAAGTGTTTCTAGCAATATTTGGATACATATAATTTGACAAAAAAGTTTTATAAACCTAAGCTTTGAAAAATAGAAAATATAAGCTCCAACAAAAAGGCATAATTTGTAATTGAAAGAAAATAATATTTTGTAGAAAAAAATCGTCCTTCCAAAAAGAGACAAAAATGACTAACTTTTATTTCCCAAGAGAATTATGCCACTTTTATACAACAAAATTACAGTCACCACAAATTGCTTTCAACAATTCCATTGCTTCTTCATTTGACCACTTGAAAATCAAAATTCTTTCAGATTATAAATATAACTTTTTATAACTCTGTTATTACGTACTGTGAACGGGGACAGGGGGCCGACCCTGTGGCCGTAGCGCCGGAGGGCCTCTCTGATGTGGCAGGGCTGGATGGCATCGCTGTGAGCCTCCACGCCACAGGCCGCAGTGCTCTGCAGCAGAAAAACACATAGACTGTTACTAAATCAAAAACACACAACAGAACTACAGTGTACCAAATACGAGAATAAACTTTTATAAAAATGGATGGTTTTCCTTTAGGATGCACAGCACTGCTGCTGTATATACTACATCAAAAAAATAAATCCATTAACAAATCAAAGATGAATTTTATGTGACTCCTTCCTAGCAGACCTACCAAAAGCAATTTTTATGCTCACGATATTTCACCGAGGCTCATGTCGAGGTGCAGGAGAATATAGCAGCTTGCATGCACATGCAGTGTTGGGGGCTTGCTGGAAGAACCACAGGAGTTATTTTTAAAAAAATCAAACATTTATCATTATAAATGTTTCTTTGGAGCTTGTTGGGCATATTTCTGACATAACTCAAGGGTCATCAATTTTAAAATGAAAATGTAAAATTGCTATACATTTAAAGATTTTATTTTTATTTATTTTTAGAGAAAGGGGAAGGGAGGGAGAGAAACAGCAATGTATGGTTGCCTCTCACATGGCCCTCACGGGGACCTGGCCTGCAACCCAGGCATGTGCCCCAACTGGGAATCGAACCGGGACCCTCTGGTTCCCAGCCCGCGCTCAATCCACTGAGCTACACCAGCCAGGGCAAACTGCTATACATTTATTTGTAATATGGGGGATGGTCATAAAAGATCATTTCAACGTGGTGCTCATTTCTAGGTGTCCTCAGGAAAAAACTGAAATAAAATAAAAACTTTCTATTTTAATCTGCTTCATCTGTGAAAGGTAGGTTTTAGAGTACAGAAAGATACAAGAAGGAGAAAAAGTACTTATAATGAGTATGGATACTAACTTAAGAAATGTATATAACATGATTGTAAAAAGTTTTTTAAAAGCACCATAGGAGTGCTACAGACCCCTGGTTCAGCTGCAGGCTCCAGTTTCCCAACTACCTAGGCCCACATCCTGTCAGTTACCCACTCTTTCAAGTCATATCATACCTCTGCACTTCAGTTTCCTCATCTGTGAAACTGAGATAATAATTATAATTGCAGGGGATACCAGATGTCAGGTTATCAATGTTAAAGAATCAAGAGAAAGAGAGAGTAGCTTTTATATTACTATAACTGTGGTCTAGAAGTCATTCATAGTCATGTAATGAAGATTATTTGTTTTTCTGATAATTACTACGGTTACCACTCCCATAATTCCTTGTAGGGGTATAATTAATACAACCTCTGTGGATAGCAATTTGGCAAAATCTTATCAAAATGAAAAAGCACAACCATGTTTGATCTAGTAATTTCACATATAAGAATTTATCCTACAGGTATGTTACACATGTATAAAATAATATACATATAGGGATATTCACTGGATTGGTGAACTAAATCTTCTTAATGAGGGAACAATAAAATAAGTTACAATACATCTATTCAATGTAACGGAAACCACCGAAAGGACGACGCGGTTGCATGCATACTCTGACTGAGCTCTGCACATCCTGTCTCCAACATGCATATCACATGAAATAATACAACGGGGTGGCACTCTGTTACCACTTGTTAAAAAAAAAGGGCTGGACGTTACATACTCATCTGAACATAGAGTATTTCTGCAAGGGTACACCCAAAACTCAGTGACAGTGCTTAACTCTTGGGGTATAAATAGCTGGCTGGAGGACAGGGGCTTAGAAGGGAGGTTTTTCACTGTACATTCTGTACTTTGAAAATATACTTTTTTTTTGCACTTTGTGCACACTTTTCCTATTGCAAACTAGTAAAATAATTTTAAAATTCTTACAAAATGAGAGCATCGGCTAATTATCCAAGCTGAACCTGAAATAAGATTTAAAATTTCAAACAAAATAGATCTTACTTTTACTATTTTAACAAGATGTGAAATAAGCCAAACAGGAATTTACTCTAGGGTATCTTTCTCAATTTCATTCCAACAATACCCTAAATAACATATCTGCTCTGCCCACAATAACACGGATTAAGTTATATAATCACAGGTCAAACCCACACTTGGCACTGATGTAAAAGTGCACAGGGTGTTTTCTTGATTTTTAGTCCACATTCTTTGTTTCAGTTGGAACATCCTAGAGTAAATGCAATTATCAGGTGCCTGACTAAGGTAAAGACACTTCTGTGAATCCATGTGGCTCCAAGATGTGAATATGACTCATGTATCTACATACATTAGACTATTAAGCTGCTAGGTATAACAAATGCTCATGAAGGAAGTTGAGGCATTCTACCCATTTGCAGAAATGAATGTAAATAATTGGCTATATTTGGAATCTAAAGCAATTTTTCTAGTGGAAACTCAAGTGGAACTAAAAAGAGAGAGACATCAAGAGGGTCAGTACTCTGCACATGAGCGGGGTGGGAACTCCATCTTGCGCGTTCCTCCAGGGCATCTCCGTTCTCCTTGCAGAGTGCATTTATGTTTCATTTTCCCTCATGGCCAGAGGAGGCTCTACTCGTCCTCTACTTTCCCAAATAAATTTGGTTTTGGTATAGAGCCTTTGATCAAAATCTCTTAGAACCTCTGTGTGGCAATCAGATAGGTCTGAGAAAACTGAAGTAGGAAGCATGAGTGAGAAATTACCTGTGACTGCTATTTGTACGATATCAAGACACACATCAGCCTGGTTGAATCGTGTTATCTGTGCCAAAAAACGCAGTTCACTTATATAAAAATAAAACTACTCAATTTTGTGAAAACGTCTTTAGATTTACCATCTGACAACTTCAGACTCACCTGATGTGCGTGAGCAGCTGCAAACACTAGTGTGAGGTCACCATGTGCACTTCTGCACTTACTGATTTGCCCACTGGGTTCTTGGGAAGGGAACCTTGAATCTGAAGGACTGTTTCCCTCCCAACAAGTATCTTTATATTTCTGTCAACATCCAGTCCCTCACCAAAGTACTTATAATCTGCTCAAATTCACAATTCATACCAAGTTTAAAATTTTCAATTTAGCAGTGACTCTAGCATTTTTGCAATATTCTTCATAATTGTCTCAGAAGAATTAGCATTAAAGTTATATATTTTTTATCTAATATTAAAAATCTTACATCTGCTATAAACACATACGAAGGGTATTAGATTTAGGTATCAATTCATGTTTCCTATTCTGATTGCGTCCACATTTTAGGACATTCTTTACATTTTCAAAACTGAAGCCCACATATTTGACAAAATACTGATTCCTGTTGGCCACAGTTGCCAAAGCCTCTGTGGGGACTAAACTCTTTATTTACTTAAGCAAAGCACAAGCTACACGGTAAAGTTATCTTCATAAGCCAGGCCCCTTCCTCTTGGCTGCATTCATACTCCGTTCTGGTCTCCCTCCGCTTTATCTTTCTTTACGTCTCTTCGTCCAGAAGATGATGCTGGGTACGGGAAGCCGAAGTCCTACATACTTCCTGGATTTGAGTGCTGTCCCTCTACTTGTCCTTGCTGGCTTACACTGAATAGAACCTTTTGCAGTCTGAACTCTCACCTGTGGTACAGTAAGTTATACTGAAATTTCTGTTGCCCCTGGATCTATTACAAATGCGTATGTCCTGACTCTTTTCTTTCCAACTTAAAAGTTGTTGGTAAGGTAAAATCGTCCTATTTTTGTTTGGCCTTTCCCTTGCCAGGGCAATCCAATGTTTAAGAAAGATGTGAAGTCTCAGATAATTGCCTCTTATTCTTTCCCCATCCATATGGTAGACTATATCTTTTGTTACACTTGAAATATTAAGTCTTACAAAGGAGCAACACATATCTCAGCTTAGAGCAAATGGAAGGTTAGTACTGCCATTACTAATACTTCTGTCACTCACCGACCACAAAGGTTGATATACAATCTGACTGACCAGGCACGTGCGTTTCTCCTCCTTGTTTTATGCAGTGTGCTCCCAGATCTTTGGGATTAGAGAGGGTTTCCTTTCAGATGAATGTGGGCCATTCTTTGGCCAAAGGGTACAGTATATAATGTAATAAATTTTTTTAGTTTAAAGTTTAAGATGTTAATGGTTAAAATTGCAGTTTGATATAACTAGGAAAAGCTTTTCTGTAAAGAAATTAGAAGTAGAAATAGTATTTGAAGAGAAGACATAAGAGAATCACTGAACTTACAAGGATTCATACATTCTTAAATCTGGAAGGAACCCAAAATATCACCTATTCTAATCTTTCCCCACCCCTACCCCTTTTTACAGATGAGTGAGTAAAGATAAGGGACATGCTCAAGATCACCGTGATAGAATCAGAGTATGGCTGTACATCAAATCTCCTGGCTTCTCGTACACACAGCTGGTGTATAATAGAGGTTTTATTATTTTACGTAGAATGAACTGTACCATATTACCACCACAGCTGAAGTTTCCAATTAGTAAGAATAAAAATACAGCAAAACTGTACAAACGTAGAAAGATGTGTATGAGTAAGCAGTGAAATAAAGAATACTTCTGAGGCAAGACATTATTAATTTTGATGCCAGTAACTTTAATTTTAGGGAAATTCAGATATGCATGGGGCTAACACTTCCTTGGTTCAGGAAACCTCTGCTGTAAAATAACTCAGATTTAACAGCTTCGACAAGATCAGGAGAGATCTGTTTAAATATTTATGGGAAAGAAATGTCAAGAATATCTAAACTTATAAAGAGTTATTTTACATTGGTTTAAGTACCAAGTTAACTACAATTTCTTACATACATAAAGCAAGTCTATTGGAGAAGTTTTTTAGGTAACATTTTGTTACCTTACTTGTAGTTACCGAATGAGTTAGCATTATAGCTGAACTTCTTTACAACAACTTTGTAACATAGAAATTCCTTATAGTTGGGATTTTCCCTTCCTAAATAAGCAGCAAGCTGTGTCATTTTGTAAATGAAGGGGGAAACCAGACGAGGCCGACAATTTAATCTGCTTACTCTCCATTATGAAATTACATCTTGGCATGGTCCCACTGTTTGCAATGGCAAATGGTTCTTATTGTACCAACTTAGTTGTAGATGAAGGTGTAAACTTTAGACAAATTATAAAAAAGTGAGTATCTGAAAACAAAAGAGATTGATCAAAACTAGGCAGAAACTGGAAGTGGTGTAAGAAGAGTGTAAAGGCAATGAGGTAAGTTTCCTGTTTTCAAATTTTAGCCTGAGGGCAGGCAGGCTCTAGTCAGTACAGGGGCACACAAACTAGAGGCTTGGAGACCTACATAAAACGAGGAAGGAAATCCCACAAAGGACAGAATCAAGAATCAGTGTATAAACTACCCAAATCCTTGACTAACTCCTGAACCATTCCTGTGTGATACCGGATCCAAGAAAACACATTGAGGCTAAATGAAGTAAAGGGAGAGTCTAGCTGCTGCCACTGAAGAGGAGTCTGAAGTTCAGATTTGAGCCTAGAAAACTAAACTGCTTGCTTAACACACATATACACACACCACTACCAACAAGAATTCTATCTTTATAGGAATATAACACAATCTGAAATCTCTACAATCTACTACTCACAATGTCCAAAATATAATTCAAAATTACTAGACATGCAACAACCTGAGAGAGTGTGACTTATACTCACTAGAGACTAAAATAATTCAGATATTTAGCTTATCATACAAGATTAGAAAAACTTTTTATTAAGCTTTATAGTTGTCCCATTAACCCCCCCTTATTTCCCTCTGACCCGCATACCACGCCCCCCTACTTTCCCCCTCTTTAGTTCTTGTCCATGGGTCATACATAGAAGTTCTTTGGCTTCTGCGATTCCTATACTATTCTTAACCTCCCCCTGTCTGTTTTCTATCTACCATTTATGCTACTTATTCTCTGTACCTTTTCCCCCCTCAGTCTCCTGTTGATAATCCTCCATGTCTTACATAAATCTATTTAACATTTCATACAATAAAGGCTGGATGGTGATGAACTCTTTGAACTTGAAGCATTTTATCTGCCCTTCCATTCTAAATGAGAGTTTAGCTGGATAGAATAATCTTGGATGTATGTCCTTGCCTTTCATGACTTGGTATACTTCTTTTCAGCCCCTTCTTGCCTGTAAGGTGTCTTTTGAGAAATCAGCTGACAGTCTTATGGGAATTCCTTTGTAGGTGATTGTCTCCTTTTCTCTTGCTGCTTCTAAGATTCTCTCCCTATTTTTAATTTTGAGTAATGTAATTATGATGTGCCTTGGTGTGTTCCTCTTTGAGTCCAACTTCTTTGGGACTCTCTGAGCTTCCTGGACTTCCTGGAAGTCTATTTCCTTTGCCAGATTCGGGTAAGTTCTCCTTCATTATTTGTTCAAGTAAGTTTTCACTCCCTTGGTCTTCCTCTTCTCCTTCTGGTACCCCTATAATTCAGATATTGGAACGTTTAGAGATGTCCCGGAGGTTCCTAAGCCTCTCCTCATTTTTTTGAATTCTTGTTTCTTCATTCTTTTCTGGTTGAATGTTTTTTTCTTCCTTGTGGTCCACACTGTTGATTTGAGTCCCAGTTTCCTTCCCATCACTATTGGTTCCCTGCACATTTCCCCTCATTTCCTTTAGTGCATCCTTCATTTTTTCAACTAATTTGTGACCAAATTCAACCAATTCTGTGAGCATCCTAATTACCAGTGTTTTGAACTGTGCATCTGATAGGTTGGCTATCTCTTCATGGCTTAGTTGTATCTTTTCTGGAGTTTTGATTTGCTCTTTCATTTGGGCCATTTTTTTTTTCTCTCAGTGCTCCTGTTTTGTATAAGGAGGCGGAGCATTAGGTGTTCACCAGGGTGGGGCAACCCATGTCGCTATCTTGTGATGTTGTCTGTGGGGAGGGGTCTAAGAGGGCACAATGGCGCTTGCTCCGCTTACTACCCACAAGCAAATTGGGCCCTTCTGGTGCTGATTCCCACACAGGCGGGCTTGTTCTAGGACCCTGTGGGTCTCTCCAACAAACTCCCCTGTGAGGCTGGGAGTTCCTCCCACTGCTGCCTCAATTCCCACAGGTGTTTTCAATTGGTGGTCTGAGGTTTTATTTCCCCGAGCTGGGCCCCTGGGCTACACAGTCTGCTCTGCTCCTCAACTTTTTCTCCCGGTTTATCTGCGTGTGAATTCGGGACCATCCACTCCACTGGCCTGGGTCCCACTGGGTTCAGGTCTGCCAGCCACAGCCACCCCGGCCTGTTTCAGTGTTGGGCGCCCAGCTTCACAAACTGCCTCCTAGCCAAGTGCCGGGCTCTGCCCCGCTTACTGGTCTGGATGAACGTGTCTTTAACTCTTTGGTTGTTGGACTTCCATAAAGTTCTATTTTCGTCAGTTCTGGTTGTTTTTTGTTTTTAAATTGTTGTTGTCCCTCTTTTGGTTGTGGAAGAGGCACAGCGTGTCTACCTATGCCTCCATCTTGGCCGGAAGTCCATACAAGATTTTTAAAGCAGCTATTATAACTTTGCTCAAGGGCATAAAAGAAAATAAACTTGTAATAAAGGACAAAAAATAATGACAGAAACTATAAAGAGAATTCACATGGAAAATATGAAACTATTAGAAATAAAGCATTATTGGATTGATATAACAGTAGCTTGGTGCTGACAGAAGTGTCAGTAACATAAAGAAAGATCAACAGAATTTATCCAACCTGATAAAAAGAGAGAAAAGATTAAAAGAGAAATTAAACAGAGCCTCAGGTACCTGTGGAACAATACCAAAGTAACAAATATGTACTTACAATCTCAAAAGTGGACAATAGAAAAAATGATGCAGAAAAAATATCTGAAGAAATAAATGCTGAAAATTCCCCCAATTCATTAAAGACATAAACCAATATTCAAGAAGCTAAGTGAACTCTAAGCAGAATAAATACAAAGCAAACCATATACATGTATATCATGGTCAAAATGCTGGAAAATAAAATGTAAAGATAATATCCTGAAAGATTCCAGAGAAAAATAACACATTACATACACAGAAATAATAGTACAAAACCTATAGACACACAATTAAACATACCAAATGCCAGAAAACAGTGGAATGATATTATTAAAGTACTGAAAATGAAACTGTCAATCCAGACTTCTATATCCAGTGAAAACATCTTCCAGGAGTAATGGGAAGTAAATGACTATTTTCAGAAATACGAAAACTAAGAGAAACCATCACCAGTCAACCTGCACTATCACAAATGTTAAATAAAGTCTAGCAGAACAACAACAAAAAAAATGATACTAGAATTCTATAAACCAAAAGAAATGAAAAACAATGGAGATGGTGGATGTTAGAGTCTAAATAGTTCCTCTTAGTTTCACCAATATACATGTGATTGTTTAAGACAAAAAGCAGTATCATGGGTTATAACATATGTAGATGTAAGTTGCTGGACAATTACAGAATGAAGAGCAGGAGTGAAGTAGACGGAGCTAAACAAATGTAATAGTCTTCTGTTTAATGTGAGTAAAGCTGCACAATAACAACGCTAAGTATACTAAAAATTTAAGGATGCATATTGTAATTCTTAGCATAAGCAATAGAAAAAAAATGATGAAAAGATATATCACTAAGGTGCCAGTAGGTAAAACAGATTTCTAAAAGAGCACATAATTAACCCAGAAGAAGGCAGAAAAAAAGAGAGAAACAAAAATAGAACAAGCAGAAAACAGAGCAAAATAGTTGACCTATATCCAACCATTTCAATGAATAACATTAAATATCAGGGACTTAAAGACTGTAATTAAAAGATACACATGGAAAGAAAGGGAAAAGATGCAAGACCCAATTATTTGTTGTCTATAAGAGATGCTTTTTAAATATTAAAGATACAGATATAATGACAGAAAATAGAAAAATGTGCATCATATAAATGGCACAAGGAGGCTGCAATGGCTATATTAATCAGATAAAATACAGTTTAGGATAAATAGTATCCCCAGTGATAAAAAGAGACATTTTATAAATGTAAATAAGTGGAGAGACAGGCCATGTTCATGGATTGTAATACTTGGTAATGTTAAGACATTTGTACCCCAAATTGACGTAAGCATTCAATCTAATCCCTTTCAAAATCCTACTAGGCGTTTCCTTCTTTTTCCCTTTACTGCCTTCCTCTCTCTCTCTCATTCCCCCCAACTCATTCTTTTTTGATAGAAACTAACAGGTTAATTCTAAGTTTATATACATGTAAATAGCCATCGGCACATGAAAAACAAAGCTCAACATCATTAAGTCACCAGGGAAATGCAAACTCAAACTATAATGATTTATTAATAAATATCCATTAGAATGGTTAAAAGTAAAAACAATAACAACACCAAATGTTGATGAACAC
>PVJI01028184.1:0-16806 GCA_004026765.1 Micronycteris hirsuta
GAGGGTGGAAGCAAGGGAGGGAGATGGGTTTGCCTGGGGTTGGGGGTGGGGGTAAATGCAGACAACTGTAAGTGAACAACAATAAAATAATTTAAAAAATAAAAAAAAATAAATGAAAAATGAAGAGAACACCAGTGAACTCTGGGACAAATTCAAGCAACCAAATATATGTGTAACTGGAATCCCCAAAAGAAGGAGGGCATACAAAATATTTGAATGACAAAAATTTCCCCAAATTTGATAAAAAACATAAACCCAGATCTAAGATGTTCATCAAACCTCCAGCATAAGAAACATAAAGAAAATGACAGTATGGTGCATCATAAGCATATTGCTTAAAGACAGTGAAAGAAAGAAAAATTTAAAAGCAGTCAGAGAAAAAATATGTTTATAGACCAAAGGGAAAAATAAAAATAATAGCAGCTTTTTGTCAAAACAGTGCAAGTTAAAAAAGACAGAAACAGTGTACTGAGAAGAAAGAAACCTGTCAACCTGGAATTTATTACCAGTAAAGACTTCCTCAGTCATGCAAAAGCTGAAAGCATTTATCATCACCAAACCTGTGCCACAAGAGGCATGATCTATAAAAGAAATAAAAAAACCTTATAAATTGGACTTCATTGAAATAAAAACTTTTGTTTTTAGGAAAGCAGTGTTATGAGGATGAAAAGGCAAGCCATGGACGAAGAGAAAGTATGTGCATATCACATATCTGACAAAGGACTTGTATCCATCACATGTAAAGAACTCTCAAACCTCAAGATGAAGAAAACTAAAACTGACTGAAAGACAGGCAAAAGATGTGAACAAGCACTTCACCAAAGGGGGTATAAGGATGGCAAATAAGCATATGAGATACTGCTCAACATAATTAATCATTAAAAAAATGAAAGTAACACAATGAGGTACCACATATACTGTTAAAATGGCCTAAATTTTAAAAACTGACCATGCTAAGTGTTGACGAGGATGTGAAGCCACTGGAGTTCTCGTACACTTCTGATGGGAGTGCAAAGTGGAGTGGCCATTTCAGAAAACGGTGGGGCAGTCTCTTCAAATGTTAAACATGCACATTCCATGGGATCCAACCATTGAACTTTTAGGAATTTAGGCAAGTTAAACAAAATCACATGTCCATGCAAATGCTTGTACACAAATATTTCTGGTGGCTTTATTTGTAAAGCCCCAAACTGGAAACAACCAAAATATTTATCAACAGGTGAGTGGATAAGCAATCTATGGTGTGCATCCATGCAATACTAGTGAAAAGGATAAACTGTTAAAAGACACAGCAAGATGGATAAATTTGAAGATCATTATGTTGCATGAAAGAAGCTAGACAAAAATTAAGTACAGCTTGTATGATTTAATTAACAGAACATTCTAGAAAACTATATAATCCATAGTCACAGAAAGCAGATCCATGGTTGCCCGGAAATAGGGGTGGGGAGAGGGAAACGTTGGAGAGAAAGGGAAGGAGGAGTTACAAAAGGACACAAGGAAACTTTTTGGATGGATAAGCTTATGATTTTGATGTGGTGCTGATTTCACAGATGTATCCATGAGCCAAATCTGTAAATATGTGCAGCTTAATATGTCAATTACATGCCAATTAAACTGCTTGAGAGAAAAGGTTGTGTTACAGGCACTCAGTCTGGGTTTAAGGAAGAAATTGGTGTTTTTATGAACTAAAGACTTTTAATCAGTGAAACCTTATAAATATGAAAATATCTTATAGACATTATGAGTAGTGGAAAACAACCAAACATTGGAATCTGATGAAAAATAGTTGTCAGAAAATATATACACTTTTAAACATATGAGTGATGGTTCTATCTGTGTGTGCAAGATTTATTGCCATCTGCTGAATAATAATTTGTTTCAGTAGGAAGAAATGATAATATAAACCTTGACATGATTTAGTAGTACAACAAATGTTATGAAAATTATTTAAATCTTTTGAAAATTATGAAGGAACCAAAAAATTTAAAATGTAATTGTCCAAGCAGTCATGGTAATATGATCACTAATAGAAACAATAGTAAAAATTTAAAAAATTATTACTTTGTTAATGAAATACACAAAACAGTCCTAGTAAGTTTCAAAAAAAAATACTTAATATTGGAAGCATCTGAATTTTAAACAATGAGTTTTCTATTCAAAAACACCCCAAAGTCCAATCCTAAAAATATTTTTTGAATGAGTGAATATAAATCTAATCATTGCAGGTTGAGGTTTGGGTCTGGATATTGTTCTTACATTTTGCAGTTCACATGGAGACTAAAAGAGAAATTAGCTCATGAGAATAGAAATTACCACTGCATTTGCCAGATCTTCCTCCCATCTTACCCTAAAATTTCCAGAGCCCATAACAGTGCCTTGTACTTGATAGATCTCAATTATTATTTTTAAATGAATTCAAAGATTTTAGTGATTGTAAAACTGATGTAGACACTTCCATCATTATCTCCTACACTTTGATAACTTGACTCGGAGAGACAGATTGCTTCACTTTTCATCTCTCCTTCCTCCACAAATTCCTCTACTCTCCTTCCAAGTGAAGGCTTTCCTGCCATGTCTGCATTATTCATCATTTTGATATGTCTGTCTGGGAAGCTGACAGCCTTCAGGCATTGTTAAACAAAAATCTTGAAACTTGAAACACAACGTGATAGATGTCTAGCTTACTTAGCACTGGTGGACTTTTCTGGGAAGATTCAGACATGATTAAAATACTTATTATCATGGGAGTTGAAAGCAGGAGAAAGGACATTCATTGCTACAATTTCATTGAGCTTTCTTTTCATAAACTACATGGGGGAAATGGGTGTTTGTCTCTTTTTCCTGGTAATGCAAAGTAGGGAATACAGTTTGGTCCATGGCACTGTGATTGCTGCCTGGGAAAAATTACAAAGATGCACTTAATTCCCCAAATGCTTTGTTATTTCAGCGAAGATTGATGTGTACTTTAATGGTATTTGGTTGACTTATTTCATTTTCAACATTAAAAAAAAAACCAAACAGATTTTCCTTTTAGCACATGCTACTTATTTAAATAATTAAGCCAATATTGAAAATTTATTGAAATAGATTTTCAACAGTGACAGATGCCCTGGAGCCCCCTATGAATCTTTCTATTGGATTGGGCTCTCTTGAAAAGATAGATTTTTAATTCTACAAAATAAAAAGTACCCTTAAGGCTTAACCAAATTAAAAAAAAAGATCTATTCTGAGAATTTAAATGGCTTCACCTCTTAAACCTGAGCTAATTTGAATTGCACAATCAATGCATGAGTTATAGTGTCTATGCAGAAATGTTAGGTTGGCCTTGAGGCTGGCTATCACATAGCCCCCTCAAGGAAATGCAAACCAATTGTTAAAGAAAGAAACCAATAAGATGGGAGGAAAATTGTTTAAGTGGCTTATGAATGTGCTGATTGTTGGTGAAGATTCCCTGATCTTATTGCTCATATACTGTGTTAGTCAGCTGGAGCTGCCTTACAAAACACCATAAACTGGGTGGCTTAAGCATTAGGAATTTATTTCTCATAGTTCTGGACACTGGGAAGTCCAAGATCAAGGTACTGGCTGATGGGGTTCTTTAGTGAGGGTTGTCTCCCTGGCTTGCAGACAGCTGCCTTCTGTTTGTGTCTTCATACGTCAGAGAGAGAGATTGTCTTCATTTTCTCTTCTTTTAAGAACACTAACCCTATAATGGAATCTGCATCTTCATAACCTCATTAAACCTAATTACCTCCTAAAGGCCTTACCTCCAAAAATCATCACATTAGGGGTTATGACTTCAACGGATGACTTTCAGGGGGACACAAACATTCAGTCTATAACATTTTTGCCCTGATTTTTTCAAAATTTGTGTTCTTCTTTGCAAAACACATTCATTCTATCCCAACAGGCTCAAAAGTCTTAACTCATTTCAGCATTAATGCTAAAGTCTAAAAGTCCGATGTCTCATCTAGACATTATCTAAATCAGATATGGTGAGACTTAAGCTGTGATTTATCCTAAGACAAAATTCCTCTCCAGTTGTGAACCCATGAAACCAGACAAGTTACATGCTTCCAAAATACGGCCATGGGCCCAGTATAAGATAAGACATCCCCACTCCAAAAAGGAGCAATAGGAAAGAAGGAAGGGGAAATGGGTCCCAAGCAATTCCAAAATGTAGCAAGGCAAATTCCATTAGGTCTTAAGGCTCAAGAATACTCTTTGGGTTGATGCTGTGTACTTGGGATGGAGCCCGAAGGAGGCAATTAAGGTAAAGTGGTGTCATTAGTGTGGCCCTAACCAGTACCACTGGTGTCCTTATAAGAAGAAGAAATTTGGACACAGACACACACGGGGAAAACACCGTGTGACGGCACAAGAAGACAGCCGGCTTCAAACCAAGGGAAGAGGTTTCAGAAGAAGAAACCAACCCTGACAACATCTTCATCTTGGATGTCTAGCCTCCAGGCCCGTGAGAAAATAAATCTGTTGTTTAAGCCACTCAGTCTGTGGCACTTTGTCATGGCAGCTCTAGCAAACTCATATGTCGCGGATTTCGACCTGCAAAATCCGTGGAGGGACCGCCCCGATCGCGTGAATCAATCTTACCCAGAGACACGCTTGGAGATGAGAATCCGGCAGCCACGGGTCTTTCCTCCATCTTGGGAAAAAGACCTCGTGGGTAGCTTTGCCAGGGTTTTTATTAGAGGCTTTAGGACATATTTACATTGGATTGATTATTCATGGGATTAAGCAGAACAGGCATAGTTTTACTCATTAGCAGGGCATTAGCATGTAAATTCAGGTCCGGTGGCAGATAGGACCAAGGCAATGTAATATGCAGGGCACAGCAAGCCAGAATTTTTTAAGATACATCTTTGCCAAAATCCTATTAGAGAATTCCCATTCCACAGACATGATCCACACTTGTCCACACGGGATTACACAGAGCTGCGCTCAAAACGCGTAAATCCTTAGGAACATGTGTGTTAACACGCGTGTGGAAATCACTGCCACACTCATACACTGACCAACACTAGGAATTCATTCTAAGGAATCCAAGCTATTGAACCTCGGAGTCTGAAGGCCTGGTTCAACATCTTGGACAGGCTCCATCCTCTCAGAGATGGAGCAGTTTTGATCCTCCAAAGAAGTCAGGCAGGAATATTCCATTTGACCCTCCAGCAACCTACACAGTGTCCTTTCTGTGTGTGTGTGTGGCTCTCCCGTCATTAATATGATCTGCTACTCCCTGTTCATCTTTTCTCTTTCTTCTTGGAGACTTTCTCACTGCTTAAAAAAGCCAGAGCACAAAACCACTTATCAAGTTGGGCCACTTAAAGCTGCTTCCAGATGGAGAGCAATCCCAGTACTCCTACCGACAGTGCTCTCTCTAGCCATGTGTGACCCTTATAAGTACAGTGTAATGTGGCACATTATATTATGGTTCATTCAATTCAACCACCCTGTTTTGTGTGCCAGGCATTGTACAGTGGCTGAGGGATACAAGATGAATGGGACACGATGGTCACCCTGATGGAGCTAAATTGCTCTGATACCATGAGGTGATTAACCAAGGGTCCTGGATTACTAGCATGAGACTTGGAGGAATCACCTGGTAATGGATATTGAGAGATGGCCTTTCTCTGTCAAAGAATACCTGTATCCACTTGCCTGTGTGGCTCCTGGAGCTCCAAGGTGTCTGCCTTCTGAAAATGCACCCGGATAAGAGTGGAGACTGGAGAAAGATAAATGCATACATCTTCCGGTAGAACCAGAATCCCTGTAGTTCTTTCTGGATCCCTCTGGGTTTTGTAATGTAAGATGCATTCTGCGATGTCCTGGGCACTTAGCATGGCAGAAAGAGCACATTTTTTTGCTCCCAAGAAATGCTACAATTTAGAAAAATGGGGGAACATTTCAAACAAAGGCCTGGGAAGAGGCAGGACATGCTGAAAGTGCTGAGAAGTGGGAGGCAGGCCACTGAGAAGGAGTGAGAACAGCCTGGGGACGTGCAGGAGCCAAGAGGCAGCCTGTAATTTTTCTTTTTCTTTTTTTTAAGTTGGGAAAAGGAATCAGGAGCTATTTCTTGATTTGTGAGCTTTGCTATCATTTGAATTTGCCCTCACAGGGGCTGATGGTGTGGGTGGACAGTATTGTTCAATTGTAAATCGGGGAAGCACGTGGTGAGTGGTTAATTTAAGAGGGAAGCATTGGTCTGACAGAACAACCATATGTCCTCTCCGGTGTGTGTGTGTGTGTGCGTGCGTGCATGTGTGTGTCGGGGAAGGGAGCCAGCACTGCATTTACTGTTTAAATCAGCTCTGTGTAGCAGGCCATTAGTATTTGATAGATTTAGAGAACTTGAAACGGGTTCACATAAGTTGAGGGCAGAGTTGGGATTTGCATTTAGCTAGGCTGTGCACTTTCCACCAAAGAATGGTTTTAATTAATTTAATTTAATTCAATTTATTGATTGATTGATTTATTATTTAATGCTAAAGAGAAGAGACTCAATGGTGTCCAGCTGAAGGGAAAAGAAAGTGAACTTGAGGCCTCGTAGCAATAGAGTCTGTGATTGGTCCTAGATTTCCCTGGTCCCCGCCCTAACCCCCGCCCCGCCCCGCCCCCAGCCACCCCTTCCTGATGTGTCAGCAAGGTCAGCAGTGTGTCCTATGGAGCGGGAGACTCCATGCTGGACAGCCTTGAGGTCAGAGGGTCACAAGGAGCACCTGGCCCTCCTCAGAGGCTTTCCTCTGGGCAGAGAAGGTCATGTGGAAAGACCCTCAATTGCCCTAGATTGCCCTAGAATGACTAGTACTATTTTGAGGACCTTGTAGGCAAGGTGTAAAAATGACTGTTTCTGAGACATTGTCAAAGTGGTGGGGTTCTCTTCTAAAAATTAGCTCATGCATGCCCCTGTGACCACACGCCCCGTCCCCACTGCTGCCTAACTTGGGAAAGAGCCAGGGGCACCTCTCCTCATCACCACAAAGGAAAGCTGAGGCAGCAACAGGAGGGAAACTAGGAGATTATTTTTCCTTGGCTTTTCTGATTCGAAAGAGTAGGCTCTTGGAGTGACATAAAATATTAAATTGAAAGAACTCTTCTGCATCTTAGGTGATAAAATAGATTTGAGACAACGCAAGTAATATGAGAACGAAGCTTTACTTCCCTTCTTTCCTCTAGAAAAGACTTCCTGGACCACGGGAGTGTGGGGAAAGACAGAGCGAGAAGGTAAAGGCAGAGAGGTTTGTAAGGTCTAAGGTCACTGGAGTGGAGGGGCGGCATCGGGCCTCAAAGATCACTACCTCCCCTGGGGCCGCACCACCAATGACAGCATCTGGGGCCCCGTGGAAACTGAGAAGCACCTGGCAAGGCCTGCACAGTGGAACAGTATGCTCACCCTTCCCATTGGCTTCATTCTGACAGCATTCGCCACTCATTGTGAGTGTTTTATGTTTGGGTTCTGAGTCTATTCTCAGTCTTTATTTGTCTTGATGCCATGTGAAATCTCTGCTTCCATTTTCCCCAGATGGAGAGGGTTATGGTAGAGGAAGTAAGAGCCCCTCTATGGGATATGGATGAGTGGAGAGAAACCAGCTTCAAAGGTCAGTCAGTTTTGCCCTGGCTGGGTACCTCAGTTAGTTAGAGCATTGTCCTAATATGCCAAGGTTTTGGGTTTGATCCCCGGTCAGAGCACATACAAGAATCAACCCATGAATGCATAAGCAGGTGGAACCACAAGTCCACGTTTCTCTCTCCTCTCTCTCTCAAAATCAATGAAAACAAAACAAAACAAAAATAGGTCAGTCTGCCTCACTCCCAGGCCCTGTGTCATCTGCCTCAGCACAAAGGAGTTCCATAGGTGTTTGCTAAGGAGCATGTTTCTCCAGGCACAAGAAGGACAGACAGATATTCGCCTGGCTGAGACACTGGCTTGTCCACTCCCGTTGCTCTTGCAGGACCAGCAGCTGTCTGCTGTGAAAGCTGGCTTTTTGGCACAAGTGCTTTAGTGTTTTATGTACTTAAAATTTCATCTGTGCAAGTTTAGACATGACCTGAATCCTTGTCAATTCAGGTTAGCTCAGCCCTCCCAGGAATTAGATTGGGAAGAATGAAACTTTCCTTCCTCTCCCTCATATATTAACCCAGCCGAGCGAGCAGGTCGACCTGCCCCTGACCATGTAGTCTGGGACCCATCGTTGACAAACTTGGGCGATTTTATCCCCAACCGGTACTTACTGAGATAAGCCAGGAGATGCTGAAGGAGTCCTGTTGGCCTCTGGAGAAACAGGGAAGCCCTTTGGGAAAGAGTATGCTGGGTTGTCAGAACTGCACGAAGCTATTGGTGACACAGCCCAGGAGTGGAGTCAAAGCTGGTGACTTTCTGGAAACCTGGGACAAAATATTAGTTGGCTTTGTTATTCTCTGACATCCCAGAATTCAAAGCAACTGGGTAATAAATGGAGGCATGTACAGGGGGCTCTGGAGGTGTGTCACCCAACATCCCCATTCAAGGGAGGGCCTTCTGCCTATGCTTTGGAAAGTGTTGTAAGCAGGCAGCCCTCGGCAGTCGGCCCCTTCTAGCCTGTCTTAGTGGAAAGCTGTCTTGCCCAGGAGCTCACCCTTCTCAGGATGAACTACATGCAGTGGTCATGGAGGTAGAGATATAAAGGCCATTGCATCCTGCAAGGACTCTGACGCCAGCTATGCAGAGTTGGGCTGAACTTTGCAGGTCAAGTGTGCAGTGTCTCACTTCAGACACCAGCCACAAATCTGGGTCCCCAGGCCATCCTCACTTCTGACCAGCTGGCTACAAGTTTGGGGGTCCCCACTAACCCCTAGGGTTTGATACTTTTCCAGAACTCACAGAACTCAGGAAAGCTCTATAGTTATGATTTCAGTTGTATTATAGTAAGAAGGATACAAATCAGGGCCAACCACAGGGAGAGGCACATAGAGTGAGGTGAGGGAGGGTCCTGTAGGTCAGGTTACCCTTCCTCGTCCTTAGGACATGTCACCCTGTAGCACGTCAGTGTGTGACAATACACAAAACCGATCAGGGAAGCTCACTCTAGCTTCCATGCCCCAAACCTTTACTGGGACTTCATTATGTAGGCACAATTGATTGAATCATTGACTTACTCTTCAGTCCCCCTTTGCCTTCCGAAATTCAGGTTGATACCAGGCCCCAACCCTCTAATCACACGGTTGGTCTTGACAGGGGACTCAAGTGTTGGAAAATTTTAGCTTAAGGTAGAAAGTTAAAAGCCTACCAAGTAATGTATATGTTAAAGCTTTTTTTTTTTTTTTTCAGAAACTACAGATAAGGCCTGACCTGGCTCCTGGGAATACAGCAGACCTCCTGGGGCACTGCTAGAGATTACCACCTGGGGACAACTGGAGGCATCCCAGCCTTTGTGTTCCAGGGAGAGACAGATCTCTGCCCCTGGGAACAGCTAACTGCCCAGGACAGGAGTGTTGCAGCTTCTTTCACCCAGTCCTCCCTGAATCTCAAAGCCCTCGCTGCACCTTGCTTATTCCCTGGTATAAAATTGTTGGCATGGAAAGAGAAGACAAGATGGTCTGTTAGGATATGCACCCGCCATCTTCTCAGATCGCTGGCCATCTGAATAAAGTGCCCCTAAAGATTCAATCACTGTCATTGCTTAGTGGATTTGGTAGTGACAGGCAGCCCAAACTCCGGTGTCTTTTCTGGTTTCAGTCTTTCTGGCATGACTAGCCCCCATTCTTAGTCATCTCATTGCTGTAAACCATCAGGTGTGGCCCAGGGGGCAACCTTGAAGAACAAAGGCATTCCTGTCATGGGAAACACTCAAGGGTTTGGGCCCTCCCCCCAGGAACCAGGGACAAAGGCACAGCCCAGTGCAGGACAACTCTGATGGGTCATCGCTACTCTAGAATTCCCACGGGGGCGGCTGTGGCCATTGGCACTGTAGCAGCTCTACTTCTTCTTTCCAATCAAAATTTCAATATATGAGTATGGAGAATTCACATTAAGCACGAAAAGCCCCCAAACAACGAGGCAACATTAGGTATATATGGCATTTGGGGGCAAAGGAGAAAGCTGGGGCGGGGCAGGGAATGAGGTTGGAGGAGTGAGAATGGGGGATTTACAGGTAGTTGAGGAAGAGGCGGACACACATGGCAGGAGCAGTTTTGCTAGGCAACTCAGAAATAATGGACATGGGTGTCTAGCTAACGGGCCTGGAGTCTTCCTGACTAACACTGGGGTGAAGATCCTTAAGGTGGCCCCGGCCGGCGTGGCTCTGTTGGTTGGAGCATCATCCTGTAAACCGAAAGGCTGTGGGTTTGACTCCTGGCGAGGGCATGTTGCCTAGGTTGCAGGTTCCATAACTTCACTTTTATTTTTGATGTTTTTAGGAGGTAGTGGACTGCAACAACAAATTTAGGACATTTATCCTAAAAAATGTACTCTGCACATTTTCATGGAAATCCTGTGACAAAGGAATATGTTTACTGTAGACCAGAAAGCCACCTGTACAGTTAGTGGGAGAAAGTGACACTGGCCCAGGCCTGAGGTGAGGGGACTCTGTTCCTCAAATTATCCTCTGCTTCTGCTTGATTTGGCATGAGGGGCCTAGACTTGCCGCTGCCTCTGCTTTTGAGAAATAGATGGGAAGGAATTTGTGGGGGAGGTGGCACACTCTGGGGATCCGGTCTTGTTGCTGTGCCAGTTGGCTTTTTCCCTTTCTTCTCCGAGGCCCCAGGTGACGAGAACAGCAAGGAAAGGTGAAATGAAGAAAAGTGAGGTGCCTGTGTGCCGGATCTGTGAAGTTCCTTGCTTGACAGCAGGTCTCCCAGGCCTAGCAGGGCCTGGTGGGGTTTTTCTTCCAGGCTTTGTTCTTATGCAAAGGTAATGTGGGCAGAGGGTGGAAGTGGGGATGCCACGTACATGGGCCACCAAAAAAGGAGTTTGGGTGGAGCAATTGGAAAGATCTTGGAGTCAATGTTTGCTACAAAATAAATACTGGCTGAATGGTTTCCTCCGAAGGACGAGTCTAGAATGTGGTGTGCAGAGGTGCTTCTAATGGACCCGTAACAGGATGCGAGCACATTTTCGGATCTCTAGCTCAATAATTGTTCTCTTAATGTTTTTGATGTCGTTGTTCATCAAAGGTGTTCTAAGATGATTTGTTAATTAACTTTTTAGTTCTTCAACTCACATTTCTTAACAGTTTGAAATTAAAGTTAGCTTAGGACAGTTTTCCATGTAGAAATATCAGAATTTATGAGCTTAATTCAACTACACCTAATTCCAAATAGTTGCAGTTATATTTTCTCCTTTCACTTATGATTTCCTTGCCATTCTGATTATTGCAAGTTATGCAAATCAAGCTAGAGAGAGAAGAGATTTAATTTAATCAACTGTGGGTTTGCTTCCACCAATTTGAACATTAGCTGTCGTCTACCTGTAAATGACTGGAGAGAAGGGAACTTGTTGCTGTGCACTGTGACCAATTCCTGACGCCATTCTTGCTGGCTAACCTCCTGTCAGATCTCAAGGTCAGGCTCAAAGTCAAACTGACGTTGGAGGCTGTTTGTAGACCCTGGAGGAAGACATTCCACCTCCCAGGTCTGTGCTTGGGGCGATTCTAAAAACCAGCTGTTTGTTTTTGTTGTTATTTTTAATAATGTGAGGAAGATCTCCATCTTGTCTGTTATTTATGATTTATGAGTGGAAGATGGAAGAAGAGACAGGGAAAGAGGGCTCGTTTCTCTTTACCGAGAATTCTCAGCTCACTGAAACGAAGGGGCATTCTTTGCATTCCAGGTTCGGGAAGTCGGCTAAGGTATCCATCCCACGGGGAAAAGTCAGGGTCTAGGATATTTGGAGCTGTTAGTAATCTAGGAGGAGGGAGCAACTCTTCCTCCAAATTACCCAAAGGGTCAAGAACAGAGAAATTAACAGCACAGAGTGAGTTCTTAGCCAACAGGGCAGCAGAGGACAACCAAGAAAGATTTTTCAGGAACCAAGCTGGCTGGGAACAAAATACTCATCTCTTTGAAGTGCTAACATTGCTTTGTGATGGGGGTGGGTGGGGTGGGGGGTGAGGAAGAAGAAAGGAGATGGGGATTGCAGGGTTATAAACACACTATCTGTTCATCTTGAAGGCGCAAGGCAAGTTTCCAGGCACAGATGTTTTGCTTTAGAAAGCCAGAGATGCGTTTTTCATAGGAAAGCTGAAATCCTAGGACTGATTCTTCTTTTTCCTCTTCTTTTTTTCCTCCCACTAAACTGGGTCAGGGTGTTTCATATTTTTGTTGTTGTTGCTACCCTGCCAGCTCAGAAGTAAGATGATTGGCTGAGACTTAGAGCTTAATGATTAGTGTTAAATACAGGCAGCTGGCTGTGTTTTGATTAAAAGCCACAATCAAGAAATCTGGCAATCTGGAATTTCGTGATGGCTGAAGCCCGCTTTTTTTTTTTTTAACCCCATTTGCACAATTGTTAGTGTTTCAGGGTCTTTTCCTTTACTGTCACTACAGTTTTTTATGTTAAAAAAATTGGCAGAGCCCTGGCTAGTGTGGCTCAGTGGACTGAGTGCTGGTCTGCAAACCAAAGGGTTGCCGGTTCCATTCCCAGTCAGGGCCCATGCCTGGGTTTCAGGCCAGGTCCCCAGTAGGGGGCGCATGAGAGGCAACCACACGTTGATGTTTCTCTCCCTCTCTTCCTCTCTTCCCCTCCCTAAAAATAAAAAATAAAATCTTAAAAAAAAATTGGCAGAAATCCTTCAAAGTCATGCAAGGGCCCTTGTTACCTGGAATAGCTAAGTGTGCTGTGTTGCTGCCCATGTGATCAGTTTCGCTCACTGAAGACACAATTGGATTTGTCACAATGTTTAATTGTTCTTTTCCCCTCTACTCAATCAATTGCTCATAAATGGGAATGGGAAAACCAAAACAGAATCAACTCCTTTCAGTGGTTGGGCTTCTCTGGAGGCTGCGTTTTGTTGCTTCCAGGGCCACCTTGTGGACAACTGTATTTAGAATCTGGAAATCAAGGATGAATTCGTTTGGAAAGTGCAATACTATATTGTCAATGTAATTCTGGACTTCTTGGTAATAAAATCTAAGGTAGTGACCACTACTTAGTTCGCATTAGGGAAACATTTCAGGAAAAACACTATAATAGGAAAAATTAACTGTGATGAGTATGGAAATTTATGCACCGCTATGGCGTGTATGAAGAAAATCCAGATTTTGTAGGTCATATACATCACCTGCATGTCCTTACAAGTGCCCAAGTGTTGGGGTTTGGGAAAGACAAGGGAACACCTGTGTTTACTGACTATCTCGGTTTTCAGATTTCTTCTCCCTGCTGCCCCCTAGACGGCATCCGGTTGTATGAGAGAACTGCTGTGCAGTTGGGGTGGTAAGGAGGGACAGCTTGTCCCTGGGCACTGGCCCCATGTCTGTTAGTTGCAGATGGGCTGGGCCATTCTGGGCTTCTGAGTGGAGTTTACCGTGGGCAGCGGGTCGGGGATCGTGTGGAGATGGGTCATGACTCACTGTACTGCACGGGCCCCGTGGCCCCTCGATTGGCTGGCACAGGTCCTCTCGTAACTTCTGGGTCTCTCTGCTGAGGAAGGGACACAGTTCTGGATCTCCCACAGACCATACGTGGGCTCTGGGACAGCAATAACTCGTTCTCAGACTATCTACGCAGACACACATCCACCTCTGTGAGCCCTGCCATACTGGATGTGATAGTGTGGCGGGCAGTTGGGCAGACATGAGCAGAGCAAGGGTGATAGGCCAGCTACAGAAGGTTACCAGGGTGGTTTCCTCCAGGTACCTAGCAACAGGCCAAACTGGAAAAACAAGTACCTCACCCCCAGGGTAAACTTCCCTCCCCTAGCATATTGCTGTTCAGGTGGTTTGGACCCCCGACCTTTCATGTTGCTGGTCGTGCAGTTCAAAGCCCTGACCTTCCCTCCCCAATGATAACAGCTAGGCCTCAGCTGTGTTTCACTTCCAGGCTCAGAAAAGCAGCAAAACCAGACAAGTGACACCATGGCAGCTTCAGGACCAGCTGCATTGACTGATGACCCCTGCCCTGGTGCAGACCAATCAGTGGAGACTTCCCCTAAGATTCCTGACTGCAAGAGAGAAGTAAAACCCCTCCAGACAAAGGACCCAGCATGTGTTCTCCTTCTGGGGAGCACACCTGCGCCATTCCCTACCCCCTCCTTTTCCCCACAGGTGTGCATCTCCTAAACTCTAAGGGTCCCCATGAGAGTTGCAACCAGGGGAGCAATGGGCAGTGGCAGCTCGTCCCGGGCTAAACCCTGAGCCTGTCCGGAAGGCTCCCTTTTCTCCGACTTCCGAGGGAGCTGACAGTAGCCCTGCCTTGGCTCACTCCTCTCCTATAATGTCCTAGACAGCCAAAGCAGCCCAGCCTAATTTCTCCTGTTGTCTCTCCTATGCTGTGTTTCCCTGCCCTTCCTTGTTTCACTGTCCCGCGTGTGTTCTTGCTGCGGCCAATAACTTCTTGCTTGCTTTACTGCTACTTTGTCTCTTTTTAATTTTATATATGTATTTTATTTATTTTTAGAGAAAGGGAAAGGAAAGGAGAAAGAGAGGGAGAGAAACATTGATTGGTTGCCTCTTGCGTGCGCCCTGACCAGGGACTGAACCTGCAACCCAGGCTTGTACCCTGACCGGGAATCAAATTGGTGATCCTTCATTTTGCTGGACGATGCCCAACCAACTGAGCCACACCAGCCAGGGCTGCCACTTTGTCTCACAACTGAAATCTTTCCTTGAAGAAGATGAGAATCGAGCCTTTGTCCTTTCACTGGTGACGGCACAACACCGAAGACCACTCCCTACAGGCATGCCCAGGGGTTGTCAGGCTTCCCACTGCTGCCTGCCCAGGGTGGACGTGGAGACCAGATGTTGGGGACACTGGTGATTGGTCCCTTTACTTTTGTTTTAATCTCCTCCTTTCTGTGTTCCATCAAGGCTAGAAGAAGAAGGTTCTCTGCCTTTCTGCAAACCGGGACCACTGAACTGGGTGTGACTCTTGTGGAGGAGACAGACCTCACTTTTCTAGAACCTCCCAATTTTTTCCTTATGACTCACCCTGCACTGAAGGCATACGAATGCTTGCCATTTCACAAGGGACACTTTACTTTCTAACTCCTGAGGCTCCCATGCGAGAAAAAGGCGTTTCATGTTTCCTTCTGTGGTGCAGTAAATCTCGGTAAAAGTTGGAAGAATCGGGATGAAGGCGTGAAGCAGAGTCTTACGTTAGCATTGGTGCGCTGTGCACAGAGTTATCACAGCATTCCTTTTTCTTTTTTGTACATTTTTATGAATTCTCTGGCCGATCGTGATCTGGGGAATGGAACATCAGTGAGGAGTGAGGTCCTCCCTAAAGAGAGAAAAGGGAGGAATTTCCCCCACTAATTTAATTCTAGTGTATGTCTTTTTTTTTTTTATAAACGCAACTTAACAGGCTATAAAAGTTCAAACAGTTCAGGATGGCCTAAGATAGAAAAAATCTCTCTGCTCAGAAAAATTCTCTCTGCTCACGGCTCTCCTCCCTCGAAAACTCAGCACCGCTCCCCAGACAGTCGTTTCTGGTGTCAGACTCTCTGGTGGTTGCGATTGGAAATGACAATAATGCATTTATACCTCTCTTTCTTGGTGGGTAAATTTGAACAGTATTTATTGTGTCCTCATTAGAAAGCAGTTGTTCCCAAATTTTAGCATTTATCAGAAACACCCTGAGGGTTCCTTAAAGTACCCCCAAAGTTTCTGATTAGCTGGTGGGGTTGGGCCTGAGAATTTTAATTTTCAGACATCCGCCAAGATGGCGGCATAGGTGGACGCACTGCACCACTGCTCACAACCAGAGTTTAAACAACGAACTCAATAGTGAAAAATAAACAACCAGAACGGACAGAATTGAACTGAAGGGAAGTCCGACACCCAGGAAGTTGGGGAGGACGTACATCCAGGCCGGTAAGCGGGGCAGAACCAAGCAGAGGAGTGGAGTGAGAGGCAGTTTGTCCGGAGGAACTCACCCTGGGAGCGCCTAAACAAAGCACAACCCCAAGCAACGGGTGAATCTTGCAGGCCGGCGGCGTAACTGGAGAGGCCAGTGGGAACCAGCAGGGCCAAGACTGGCGGAAAAGGCAGTGGGGAACTGGGGAGCAGAGGGTGATAGGGAGTGGCGGTGAACGGCAGACGCCATTGCTCCCTCCCAGGCCCCGCCCCCAGAGGAAACGTCACAAAAAAATGACCCAGGTTGCCAGGCACCGACAAACACCTAAGACTCCGACAGGTGCACCGAGATAAAAAAGAATGAAAATGGCCAAAACGAAAGATAGAACAAATTACAACTAACGGACGAAGAGATAGCCAAATTAACAGATGCCCAGTTTAAAACACTGGTAATCAGGATGCTCACAAACTGGAAGAAATAGTTGAACAAATGAACAATACGATAAAGATAATGGAGGAAGATTTACAGGGAACCAATAGGGAAAAAAAGGAAGCTGGGACTCAAACCAATGGGATGGACCAGAAGGAAGAAACAAGAATTTAAAAAAATGAGGAGGGACTCAGGAACCTCAGAGACATTTGTAAACGACCCAACATCCAGATCATAGGGCTGCCAGAAGGACAAGAGGAACACCAAGAAATTGAACGTATTTTTGAACAGATAATGAACGAGAACTTCCCAAATCTGGCAAAGGAAATAGGCTTCCTGGAAATCCAAGAAGCTCAGAGAACCCCAAAGAA
>PVJI01028185.1:0-16812 GCA_004026765.1 Micronycteris hirsuta
GGGGAGAGATTCCGCTGAGTGAGCATGTGTGCTGTGTAACCATCGCATTCAAAATGACTGAGCCAGTAGAGCAACAAATCAGCATCAAATTTTGCATTAAGCTTGAACATTCCTCCATGGAAACTATTCAGATGATTCAGAGGGCCACAGCTGTGGGCACTGGTGATGGCAGCTTCAACACGACAAAGCACCCACCCATGTACCATGTCTCATGAAGAGTTTTTTGGTGAAACATCAGATCACCCAGGTGACTCAGACCCACTACAGCCCAGATTTGGTGCCCTGTGACTTCTGGCTTTTCCATAAACTATAATTATCTTTGAAAGGGAAGAGATTTCAGACTTGATGAGATTCAGGACAACACAATGGGGCAGTTAATGGTAATTGGGAGAACTGTGTGAAGTCCCAAGGTGCCTACTTTGAAGGGGACTGAGGTGTCATTGTCCCATGTACAATGTTTCTTGTATCTTCTCCAACAAATGTCTCTATTTTTCATACTACATGGCTGGATACCTTCTGGACAGAGCTCATATAGTTGGCTTCTCTCCTAGGCAAGATCACAGGCAGGGCTCCGGAACCAGGAGTGGATTCAGCAGCAATCTTCTCTCTAAGACCTGCATCCTAAGCACTTGATGGAGGTTATGTTAAGAGCTTGAAATCTTCTTGGTTTGACTCTTTTGTCATGAAACAACTACCTCAGATACCCAGGCAAGAGCTATCAGGATCCAGTGTTCTTAGCAGGTTACACCCAAGACAGAGCCTCTTTGTGCACAAGTGTCGCTTGGTAAGAAGAAAGGAACCCCTACTTCCCCACAACACTTGCCCAGGGTATGGCCTGAGCAACAAACAGCTGGAGGCAGAATGAGAAGTGTTCAAACCCTACTCCTCCTGGAAAGAAGGCCCTCCAGCTGGAACCCGTAAAAAAAGAAAACCCTGTGTTCTTAGCGGCAGCAGTCCAGAGTGAAGTCTCCACTCCCCTGAGGTGGGACGGGAGAGGTAGGCAGTAGTTTGGGTTCAAATTACCAAAGACTCTTACCCTTTTCATGAATTTTTATAGATTTTTAAAAATAGATATTACCTCTTTTGCATTTTGCTCTTAGGACTATTTCCAGAGGCTTTGAATGTTGTTTGTTTGTTTAGTTTCCTTGGTTTTTATAATTTTCACCAGTTTCACTACAGAGCAGGTCAGCATCGCTCCTCACACAGTTATGCTGAAAGTCAATCCCAAGCTACATTCTGGACCAGGCAATGCAGCGGGGGCTGGGAGGGGACGTCTGAAGGCAGCAGAGCAGTCTGGTACAAAGGAGTATCGTGTCTGAAGTTCTCGGTGTGCCCTTGAACAAAGGAGAGGAGTTGGGCAAGCTGGGGGAAATAAATGTTATTACAATGAAGCTTCATCCCCTTTTTATTTAATGTGTTTCATGTGCATAATTAGTTTTAAATAATTCAGTAAACATGTCCTAAATACCAGTCTGGTGAATGGTAATGGCTCTATCACCTACAAAACAAGGCCACTAACCATCCTTCCTGGCAGGCATAACAGTTTCTTAAGACACTGGGATATGGTGAGTAAAAGAGAGAGAAATGGAATTAGAACTGAAAGGGCTGCTTTAGTTTGTTAGATCAAAGGACAGATTTATTTTCTCCTGAGCAGGACAGAGACAAAATGACCTTCTGTCTGTGCATTTACAGCCCTGACCATTTGACTGAAGTAATTTCAGCCACAGAGAGCATGCAGTTGTACCAAATGGAAACAAGCCAAAAGTAATATCAAAGTCCCGAGTTCAGCTTCTTCGCAGAAAAATCACTGAGACCCTAAACAAAGCCGTACATCAGCCACAAGCTACTACAGGCGACACACCTTCATCGAATGCTTACCATGTGCACGGCCGTTTGCTGGGATTGAGAGCTGAAGGGGCAGCTATGACATATAGGCCCTTTTAACATAGCTGAAGAGAACAGACACAAATACACAGACACAGAAAAAGAGAATACGGCTTTTCAAGTCATCATGTGCTAACATGATAGGAGTAGGATACCCAGAACAAAATTTGCGTTCTGCAGAAGGCCTTTGAAGGGAGCGGTGCCTACACTTGAGAATAAATGTAGGGCACTTTCTTGTGAAGGGGCGGCAGGCGCCGGATAGAAGAAAAGATTTAGAGACACGGCGGCGAGGGAGAACGCACAGCAGCTCAAAAGACCTGGAGAGCAGTCACACAGCAAATCAAAGAAATCGTTTTCTCTCCTAAAGAAAATATTGTTTCTGAATGATCAACTTCATTTTTAGAAATGTGCCAAATACAGCACTTGGATGAGAGTAGAAGAGAGTATAACATGTTCATCCTAGACCTTCAAATTTAAGAAAGTTTAGCAGGAAAAAAAATATCAAGTTCTCGTTTAGTGCGGTTAAGGGAAACTTAGCGGGGTGCAACAAAGGGCTTTAACCATTTCTGTGACTGAATGAAGAACAGATTAGACCCTGCTTTAGTTTGCAGTTAAGAAATACAAATTACTTAAGTCACTATAAATCTTTCTGAATAGAATTCGTTTTTTATTCTCTGATTTGTTTCAATTGCCTGGAATAGGGGACAGCTGAGATAATATTATGCCTAGAAAATCTTTGTATCTAAAGCTGCATGTTTCTGAAATAAATAATTCCTTAAGAGAAAGTTACTTAATCACTGTGTTAATTTACTCTTTGACACAGTAAGCAGATAGACTCCATTAGCTCTAGATAACTTTTCCTAGAATTAACCTCAATTTACCATTTTGTTTGTTGATCCCTAACTCACCTTGCTTTTCAAAAGAAAGGAGTAAACAATGAATGAATGAGTAGAAAACAATAAATAACAAGAAATTTTTCAAATATCCTCCCTCCCCATTTACTGTAGCTTTCTAGCTCCTCCCCCAAGGCAAGCAGTCAAGATCAACTACTGACCTGGAGCCCGTCTAATTTTGCTGTTTGCATCACTCTGCTTTCTCCCTCCCAATAATCATTGTGGTGTAAGTGACACTCCAGGGGAAATCCATTTCTTTTAACTAAACAGTAAAGCCCAGTCTACCTCCCTCTAATCATAATTGGGGCTTTGTTTATTTTGCTGTTGTTTGGACTCAGGCACCCTCTGGTTTTCACCTAGGTTGACTAGCTTGTCTGCTGCAGCCTCTGGGAAGATCTGCCAGCCCTTAGGAACCGCCCCCCTTGAGAAGAGAATAATTAGAACCACTAGATATCAGAATTGCATTTCCAGCAGCCAGCTAGATGTTGTTTTCCTCAAGATTGTTTAAAAGAAAAGTCCTTTAAACCCCTAAGAGGGCAGAGTCTTTCTTATTTTCTCTACACTCAGAAAAAATGTGAAGCTACGCAGAGCATTCAGATTTGCTAAGACTCAAAAACAAGGATTCCCATGCCTCATTTCTGTCTTACGTCTGGTAAGCATTGTGCATGTCTTAGGCCTCAGGAGATATTTGTGAATAAATGAAATGAATGGCTTTCACTCAACTGAACTGAGGAGTTAAATTGAATTGGATTGAACTGGATTGAAATGAATTGAGCTGAGCTTCTCTGGAGTGACGGAGTAGCTATCATGAAACCAGAAAGAAGGTCAGGGTCGCAGTCACCAGCTAGCTAATCAAGGCCAGAACGTGGAATGATCAGAGAGTCCAGGGAACCCTCCTGGCTGTCGAGGAGGAAGCAGAGGCTAGGTGCTTTCCCAAGGACAGACAGCAAAAGGGAGGCAGAGCGGAGACCCCATACGTAGTAGCCATAGAGACATGTATTTAGTGCATATTGTGTGCCAGGAACAGCTCGAAGTACTTCACTGTATCAGCTCACTTATTCCTCAGCGGAACCCGCCAGGGCAGACCCCACTGTTGTTGTGACTTTTGGATAAGGCATAAAGCAATTAAGGGACTTGCCCAAGTGACATATCCAGGATTTGGACTCAGGAAGCAAGACCTCAAGATTTTGCTCTTAACCATTTCAAGACATCCTGGGCAGCGGAGAAAGAGAGTTTATAACATAACATAAATAAGAAATTTTTAAAGGAAAATAGATATTAAGAAAATGGAGAAACAGAAGGAAGGATTTTTTTTCGCCTCTTAAAGACTTGAAATTATAAACCTGTTCTAGTCTCCTTAACTTAAGCATTTTTAAATACCCATATGTCCCGTATCTTGGTTTCCTGAAGTCAGGCCTTGGTAGGGTCTGCCAGACTGCACTATAGAGAGCCTTATATGTGTGTAGGGGTCGTAATTTCTGGGAATGTCATAAATGCTTTTTTAAAAATATATAACAAATAGTTATCTATCCTTTATATTCCATAACATAGTCCCATAATGTTGAAAATGTCCACTTAACATCTTGGGACTCGAATTATTAATAGCATTGACGTTAAGTGCTCTGGTCTTAGTTTCTAGAATCTGTTTTCCACCTTCTGAAAAAAAAAAAAAAAAGGTCATTACTTGTTGCTCGCCAGTCTTCTGATATCACTCTTGCTCTTCATAATTACTCAAAGATTAAGGAATTTCTCTCTTCTTACCTAAGCTTTTCCCAGAGCCTTGAGATGCTACTTATCTGTATTTGGAAGTTGAAACTCAGTTGAAGCAGCTAGCTCTTCCTTTCCTCTCTCCTCTCATATATTGAACTTCCTCTCCAGTATGACAAAAGACCATCCAACAATTTTCATGACTGTTCTCCCTGATTAAGAAGATAGAAGTCAAATAGGAGCCAGGCCCTCCTGGGTTCTCTTGTCATCTGTGAGCGTCCCAGCAGCAGCAGGCTGGGCATTGCTAGCCTTTCTTCATGCCCGAAATGTAGATGGAAAGTCTTTGTAGGTCTTGGTATTTTTCCTAAGCCCCAACACACTCTAGGGTTGAGGTTCCTATCACTCTTTTGTTTTGTCTTTACTCCTGATTTCATGTTCCTTTTTCTGTACACAATATAGCTTTCTTAGTGCAATGTTTTACAAGATTTTTTTTTTTGGCCATTATTCCATTTGTTCATGTGTATGTACAATATCCATTATAAATACTCATACTTTTATTACTTTTATTCAAAGAGAATGTTCCCATTAACTCATTCATTCAACAAATATCTATTGAGCATGTATCACGGTAGTTCCTGTGAAGCACAGAAAGATGAATCAGAAACAGATCTGAGTTCAGGAAACTAGGAGACTAGTATGAGATCAAGCCAAGCACAAATCACGGGTGCCACAAGAGCTAGGTCCTATGGGAACTCAGAGGAGGCAGGTACCAGGGCAACAGGTGAGGATGACAAGGTGGGTCAAAGAAGGAAGGCTTCACAGTGTGGACGGCAGTAGGCTGGCATCTACACCTTGAGTAATTCAGGTGAGGCAGGTGAAGGGGTGCGTTTGTGTCTGTGGGGAAGGAGTGTCTGTGTGTGTGTGTGTGGTGGTCCTTGCAGAGAAAGAAACAGGGTGTTCCAGGAGGACTAAGACATGTAATATCAGTTTTTAATTAATAAAGGGAACGTAAATGCGTATACCTGTTTCATTTCATTTCTTATTCCTTCTTTTTTTCCCATGATGCACTTTTCTTGCTACTTCTTATCTTTATTCTTTTATATACTGTTTTATAATGCTATTTCAGTTACTTTTGCCACCGCAGGACTCTTTTTCCCACCCAGGATTATTATTCTCTGCCTTTCCCTGATTCCCTTTCCTTCCTCCAAGTTTGCTCAAACCCATCCTTGTTTCCTCATCCTTTCTATGCCAACTTGACAGAAGTAGACAATCTTTCCCTCTGGAAGCAGAGAAATAGGTTTCATGCTTCCCCATGGGGCAGATCTGCAGGCCACTTCTGTAGCCTTTATGTTCCACCTACTGAGAGCTGTGTCCTAGGGAAAGGAGGCCAAACAGCACAGTCGAATGATCCCAGAATTAGGAATGAGAAGACCTGGGTTCTGGTTTTAGGCCCAGGAGTACCCCATTATACAACCTAATATCTCTGGGCCAGTTTACTCCTATACCATGTGACAGAACTATACAGGATTGGTCCCCAAAGTCACTTCCACCCCCACTAGACAAAAGCAAAAGTTGAGCCCTGGGAATGAACTATAACTGAAGTCATTCAACCATTTAACAATCGAAACAGTACTGTGTCTAGTCACTGCCCTTTCCAGCCCACCACTTCCAGAGACATTTTACAGCTTTGCCAATTGTAACTCCAGGAATCTCACATGTACAGTGAAAAGCCTGCATTTTTTGCCAGCCTCTCTCTTCTGATTTGTCATGATTAAGTGGCAACAGGAACAAGTGAAGGGACCCACTGTCGTTTTATTGACAGTTTGCCCGCTGGACCCTGCCACAGGGAGGAAGAGCAGAGGTTAACAGAGCTCAGCAGCCATCTGCAGTTTCCTAGTTCTTACGTCTGTTAGCAACTGACATTCAGTCGGCACCACTACAGCTAGTGGCAAGCCTGGGGAGTAAGGGCCAGTCCAAATGTGTGTGTATGATCATTCCTGGCTTTCCTTTCCCAAATCCAATATTTAAAGTCAACAGTCCTACAAATCTGAGGCAGAAGATGGCCTTAAAATTCCTGAAGGAAATCAATCATATTTCCTAGGAAAGAAAAAAGCAAAGACTAGTGAGTACCAATTCATTCATTCTTTCTTTCTTTCTTTCTTTCTTTCTTTCTTTCTTTCTTTCTTTCTTTCTTTCATTCTTTCATTCAGCAAATACTGATTGCCTACTGTGTGCCAGACACAGTTCCGTGTGCTAGAGAGCAAAGCAGACCACAGGAAGAGATGATAAGTTCTTATGGAGCTTATGTTCTATAGCAGATGACCAGTAATGAACATAAAAAATAAATAAGATGCACAATATGCTAGATGGTGGTGTCTGCGACTAAAACAAAATACAACAGGGAAAGGGAAAAGCAAAGCTCAGAGATGGTAAACATACTAGCCAGGAAGCCCTCCTGAGAAGGAACCAACTGAGTAAAGTCCTAGAGACAGTGAAGAACTGAACATCTGGGGAAAGCGTGTCCTTGGAGATGGGTCAGCGAGAGCAAGTGCCCTGAGGCAGGAACACATCTGTGTGCACAGGAACAGCAAAGAAGTCAGAGTGGCTGAATGAACGAGGAGAAAGGGCACAGTCTAAACGCAGGTCAGAGAGTCACAGAGAAGTCTGCGAGGAATGAAGAGCCAGTACCCTTGTAAGGACACTGGTTCCTGTTCAGGGTGAGATGGGAAGCCAAGGGCGGTTTGCAAGCTGATTTAAGCTTCAACAGAATTGTTGTTAATAATAGACTGAAGGATGTCTAGAGAGGAGCAGGAAGACTAATTAGGAGGCTATTACAACAATCCTCTTGACAGGACACGGTTCAGAGGAAGGTGATAGCAGTGGAGATGATGAGAAGAGGTAAGGGTCTGGGCATATTTTGAAGGTAGAGACAACAAGATCACTGAAAACCTGAGCATGGAGCATGAGGGAAAATCGTGTCAAAGACCATGAGAGGGTTATAAACCTGAGCAACTAGAAAAACAGTCATTTCTCCCAAGATGGGGAAGAATGCGAGAGAAACACAGCTGGGCGTGGGAGGAGGTATAAAAGTTATGAGACAGATTTAACCAAGAAAGATCTTTATCCTCTCAAAAATAATTCTACAGTCTAAAGATTGGGATATGGATACTTCGTTACTTTCTTGTTTTCTGGTGCCAGCCAGCCTAAACTTCTGCATAACCCTTGCCATTAGAATGGCACACTAAAAATTTACATTTAAAAAAGTGCAAGAACTTCTGAAGAGTTACATGATTAGGATTAGGATTAGGATTAGCTTTAAAAAAAAAAAAGCCTTCTAAATAAGTTCCCCCCAGCTATGACTATAAGACATGTACCCTCTTTTCTGACAATCATGGACCTCTCTTCCCTCAAGACAACTGCTGGATCTGTTTATTTTACCCACACTGTTCACCTGTCTTTGCTTTGTCCCCTTAGCAAAGTCCCAGGGCTTCTACTCAATGCCCTTTCCACGTGCCAGCCCTTCCTCTGAAAAACAACTCTGGATGCAGGTCTCTGACATCTGAACCTTGCTAGGAGTGCAAGACTCCTTCAAAACAGTTTTACAGACATCGGATGAGAAGATAGAGTCTGTATCACTCGAGTAAATATGTCTCTCAAATTCTTCACGTTATGCATATCTCTGAAATCAAAAAGTGAATAGAAGTAAAATCTGGGCCAGAGGAAATGCACACACACACACACACACACACACACACGAAAAAAGGAATAAGGGCAGGAAGAGGGAAGGATGTAGAAGGGACAGTGAGGAGAGAGGCATTTTACAGTTCTTAGAGAAGAGAATTACAGTGGATTGGACCCCAACGTATCTACTGTGCCCTTCATTTTATAAAAGTAGAAGTTGGAATCCAGAGAGGTGAGGCAACCATCCAGAAGAACCAGAGTCAAGGTTTGGCAAAGCCAAGAAAGGAACCAAGATTTTAGACCCGAACCTTTAACAAAAGATCCTTCTTCGTCAGGAAGGACTTTGAAAATGAGGCAGAGGATTGTAGATTCAATAGAGCAGGCAATGAAAAGCCACTGCAGGCCCTGGAGTAGAAGTGAGAAGTCACGTTTTCGGAGCATTTGCTTGGCAATTGTCCAGGACCGATTAGAAAAGGGAGAAACTGGTGACATGGAGACAGAGCAAAGGCCACTATAATTTATTCAGTCACGAGGTGAATAAGACTCTCAACCAGAATAACACTAGACATGGAGGACAGGGTGGATCCCAGGGAGTTTTTTAAGGAAGAAACAATCAAGACTTCTAGGTGACAGAGGTTGAGAACAAGGGACAAGTCGAAGAAGACCCCAAATGCCGTCACCAAGGAGGCTGGCTCTCTGTCTCACAAGCTTACAGCAGCCCTGCGGATCGGTTCTTAGAGGCACCAGGGCCACACCCTGCCCCTGAGTTAGCAGGACGACATTCCGCCAGCAGAGTCAGTAAGGCACCAGCTCATTCCCGTGTAAGCCAAGAGCAGGCCCACGTGTGTCTGTCCGTCTGTTTCCAGTTCTTTCTTTCCATCGGGAGGGTACAAAGGAAAGTGCTCAGAGTGTGCTTTAGGCAAAGCATATTTCATCTGAAAGCTGAGAAAGTAAAACAGTTCAACATTCATGCCATTGATGCAGGATTTGGAAAGCACCAAGAAGTAGATAAAAGAAAATAAACTACAGCAAGGACCGTTTCTTTAATTAGGAGCAATTTGCAGCGGCGTGCATGTGGCCCGAGTGAGCAGGCTTCATGGAGGGGAAACACAAAAGGAGATTTAATTGAAGTGTTTCAGAGGATCATTTTCCTAAATAAATAAATAACTGGAAAAGCATCAAGTCCAAGTTGAATAATATTCATTCCCCCCCCCAAAGTCACAGATCATGAAAGGATTAGACAGAGAAGAAATGCTACCTTATGGATATTTTTTTAAGGAAAAAAAAATCTTTGTTGTTAAAAATGAAAGATTTGGAGGTTTTGATGTGGTGGTCCCCAATCTACCGATGATGGACTTCAAAGTCAGAGTTTAGGTTCTATGCATGTAGCCCTGAGCTTCTTTTGTCACATGCACTGAGGCATTCCAAATGGTAACTTGCAGGAAAAAGAAGTTAAGTTATATAAGAGTCTACCACTGATAGTCAGACCCTGAGCCAGATATGCAGAAACCCTCACAGAGTATCTGGAATGTGGAAGGTAGCCAAGAAATGGCTAGTCCCCTCCCTGCACTGCCCTCAGCTCCAGCAATGCACAGGGTGCGGGGTTTTTAGAGACACCAGAACAGGCCAGATTGCTGTTCCTGACGGTTCTTTTAATTCATAGCAATAGCCAACATTTACAAAGTACTTTACAGTTTGCAAAACACTTTTGACATGCATTATCTCATTTGGTTCTTTTAACGTGTAAGTGTCTTACTCCTTTCGGAGTGCTCTGATGGAATGCCATAGACTGGTGGCTTATAAACAGCAGAAATTTCTTTCTCACAGTTCTGGAGGCTGGGAAGTCCAAGATCAAGGCACTGGCAGATTTGGTGACTGATGAGAACCTGCTTTCTGGTTTATGGACAGTATCTCCTTACTATCTTCGAGAGGGAGCTCTTCGGGGCCTCTTTAATTAGAGCACTAATCCCATTCACAAGGGCTCCACCTCTACGACCTAATCATTCTCCAAAGGACCCACCTCCAAATACCAGCATATTGGGCGTTAGGACTTTCACATATGAATTTTGGAGAGACACAAACACTTGGACCATAGCAGTAAGGTAGAGGTTATTATTCAGCACTGTACTGATGAGAAATAGCAATAATTATTACTCCGTACTGATGAGAAAACTGAAGGTCAGGGAGTTAGATGATTTATCCAAAGATACATACTTTACAAATGTTGCAAATGGAATCTAAATCCAAGGTTGGTTTGAAGACCAAAAGTAGTTTGTATAAATCACTCAGCACAGTGTGTGGCACCTAGGTGTTACTCAGTAAATAGTATCGCCTGTACCCCAACACACAAGAACTTCACCGAAACAACCTGTCAAATACTTTAGCCAGTCTTCCTTCAAAGGATGACCATGCAAAGTAGAATGATTTGGTTCATTATCACTTGCTGTCTGGAAGTCTCAAAAGGACTTCTCATTTCTGCTAATTTATTAAACCAAGAAGAAAAACTCAAATTCACCAGTTTCCTCTTGGTACACTGCAATGTTGCTCTCATATGCTAATATACTGAGTATAATGTTGCTTTAGAACTTAAAATGTAGAAAAAAGTGAAAAGGAAACCAAGATTTACTAGGGATCAGCAACTGTGACCAGCCCTTTTAAAGCCACCTGTAAGGCCACTGGCAGTACAGCCTCTCGGGACAGAAGACAGGGAGGCCCAGGAGGACTGTATAATCTGTCCATGGTGCAACGACTGCGTCACTGAGCCAGGATTTGACCCCAGCAAGTGTGTCTGGCTCCAAGACCATCTTCTTTGAACTACAGCATAGTACCTCCTGATCCTAGAGATTGCTGGGATGCTACTGGGTGATACTTAACCCAACAAATTCTAGCTCTTTCAAGGACATAATGTTACATTACTGCATCACTATAATTCAAAGTACTAAATTTCCCCCTGACTTATATAAATAAGTGTCAGTTAACTACAAAAGGCACCTGTCCAAGGACAGAAACCAGAATTCATCAGTTTCATCCTCAAGGGGCCTCAAAACATTCCCCCTCAAAAAAAAAATTTTTTTCATTGGCAATGAATTCTACTATGAGCTTGACTTAGAAGATGCAACTCTGCCTAGAGCACAAAGTTGTAGCCATCTCCTTCTCTGAGGAGCCGCCGGCACTGAGGCTGCTGCGTGTCCGCCCCTGCTATGTGCTACGACCATTCTCTCACGTCATCCTCCCAGGGACCCTATGAGCCAGAGACGATTATTAGCCCCCGTTTGCAGATGGGAAGACTGAGGCTCGGAGAGCTGGCACAACAAGCCAGCTCACACAGCTCTAAGTGTGAAATGGAGTCTGGGCTCTTTCTTCTGTTTCTATACTTCCACCCATTTGTGCTACATTGAAAATTGCCTCTTACAACCATAACGGCTGCAAAGGGAATATGTCCAAGGGTGATGTGCGTTATCTGGGACTTCAGTGACAATTGATATAAATGTTTGTTTAATATTTGCACAAGAATCCTGGAAGGTAATTCAGTTCTAATCGATTTGGTCGAACAAAAGAAACCAGAGATTTAAAATGCTCCATGGCAAAAAAGGGAACTGTGTGGGCATGAGGTAAAATAAATTGGGAAATTGGAGAAAAATTTTAGGTGCATAGAACTTTCTACAGAAGAGAAGGTGATTGAATGACAAAAAGGGAAAAACAAAGAAGAGGGTGCTTCTTGTCTGAATGTTTGGCCAAACTGTGTTATTTGCTTATGGAACTATTCTTATTGCCATAAGAATAATGTCCAAAATTGTAGAGAATTTTTATAAGGACTTATTTGAGCCAAAACTGATGACAATACTAAGAAGCAAAATCCCAAATGTTCCAGAGAAGGACAGTTTTGCAGTTTCTGCTAGGCATTTTGAATTAAAGAGGGAACAAAGAAAGATTACAGGAAGATGGGAGAAAGCCAGGTATGGGATACTGAACAAGATTATGTGCTCCCTTGGGGGTCCGGGAAAGAGGATTACTTCTGGCATTTTAAAAGTGCCTTAATCCAGATGCACAAGAACAATAGACAGGGCTGGTTTACTGAGACCTCTGCAGGGTTAAAGAAATTATAGGCCTGGGTGTGACTACTCACTATGACCTGCCCAGTTAGGAATTATGATCAGATTAGCCTGTGAGGTTACTTTCAGTTAAATTTATTAGGGCACCCCTTTTTCATTCAAAGAACACTTTCTGATATGTGTATCCTAAATGATATATATAGCCTAAATTTCCTCACGAAATCCACCAGCATAGTAGAAATAAGTCACATTGTAGTAATAGTAAATAAGAAAGTTTCTGGCTTCTCGCCCCACTCTGTCACTCCCCAATAATGTCACTTTTCACTTTGCCCTCAAAGGGTCCCCAAGTTACACTGGCATTTCCTGGGAGTGGACCGCCTATGTCCAGAAGCAATCTTATTCTTCTCTGAGCCTCCTCGCCAGTATCTACTGCCCATGAAGCTGCTTCACCTGATGCCTCTCCTGTCCCTCTGATGCCACAATGAGAGCCACTGGGGTGATGAGTCACCGTCTCTCGTGGGGCAACTAGTACTGCCCCCCACCCCGGGGAACTAGAGACATTCGTTGGTCCCATTCAGCCAGATATTCATTCACCAGATCCTCCTACATTCACTGTTTCCCTGACGCAGCCCAAGCTCACCTCCATCTCTCCCCAACCCGCCACTTCCCCTGCACTTCTCACCCCCCTGCATACCCCAGAGAGTGCCCTCAACTGCTACTTATGGCTGGAGTCCTCCCTGCAGGGCACTCAGACACAATCCCTGTTCCCGGGAGGGGTTAGACATCTGCCTGGGTTTTCCCTGTGCTGACCTGGCCTCCAGGCCCTGCCACAGAAATCGGGTTCCCAGGGGGCATACTCTCCACACACATCCATCAAACCCACATTTTCAAAAAGGTGCCCCACAGCTAGGGACCACCCCTACTTATCAGCTAGGCCCAAACACTTCTAAAGCTCTAAGTGTTAAAGTTATCTGGGCTAGTTTCTAGTCCAGCACACAGCAATATTTGCTAAGTGATTAAATTTGGTGCTGCTTCACATTTCCCTAAAATAATCCCATAAGTCTCCTTTCACTGGATTCTCTGTTTCTTTGCTATAATGAGTGAGCCTCGCTGTGATGCAAAATAGAGCCTATGGGAGCAAATAAAAATGATAACATGAGATCAGGTGGAAAAGTTGGGATAAAATAATTCACTTTCAAGAATGGTGAAGCAAAATAAACAGTGAAGGTAGACTTAAAGGTACGTGTGAAGAGAAATTTGAGAAATAGGAGTGAAAAGGTTAGAATACTTCTCCCTGGTGCTGTACTCAGTCTCACTCATTTTCACACATTTATGGGGCTCTTAATGTTACTGAACATTTTTTCCTTCCTCTTCAGCTATATTGTTCAATGCTTCCAATAAGAACATTGGAGTGATCTGGAATAAAACCCTACTCTTTTTAGAACTCTAATTAGTCCTCAGCTAAAGAAAGTAGAGTAGCTGCTAGATTGAATTCCAGCAACATGAAAGGTAAAATGATTATCCACGCATCTACTAACTTTTTCTTGCTTCCTCTTATTCTTCCATCGTCTGTTATGATGCAGATACTCAGGAGAGCCAGAGCAAGCTATACCAGGTTAAAGATGTCAGCTGGCATGTTTCTTTCAGTAGAGAAGTTCCCTCAGTGACAGTAATGACACAGGGGAGATGCAAAGGTGTGTGTGTGGTCAGGAGTGAGGGGGTACTTTGATTTGGAAAGCATACCCTGGAGGCCTAGATGGATTAAGTCTTCAACATGGAAGCTGCATATTCCATGTTTGCCCTCAGTGGTTTTTTTCATCTAAAATGGAAGTAGACCTCTCCTGTGAACCTTTTTTCTTGGCCTGCTTTAGGGCAGGCAGCCTCCAGCCTCTGACCAAGCCGATGGTAACATTCATAGCTAACAATGGCTGGATGCTCAATAAATTCTAAGCCATGTTTTGCAGAGTAGTAGAGAGAGAAGGAAGTCTTCCCTCTCCCAAGCCCCCCTTCTCGTGTGTTTTTCTTCCTCCTAGAGCTAGCCGAATTGAAAATGCTTCCACCTTCATCAAAGTCTCAGACAGAAATAGAAAAGGGCAGGGGAAGTGCTCCCTTGTTTGCTTTTTGGCTTCTAAGTAAAGCCAACAAAACAGACGCTGGAGAAAGGAGGCCGGAATCTTGAACTAAGAGCGTTGCTCTAAGAAGCATGGTAGCAAAAGGTAGGTGTACAAAAGGATATTGCTGACCTAACTGGAGGTTATGAAAAATTCTAGCTTGTTCAACTATATGTATCAAGTACTTAACTATGTGTTAGGTAGTATGCTAAGAACTTTATGTGCATTTTACATTATCTCATATAACCCACACAATGTCCTCATTTTATAGAGAGGAAAACTGAAGTTCAGAGGATGTATGGCTTATAAGTAGCACAGCAAAGACTGAAGCCCTGATCTGTCTACACTGAAGTCATACCCTTCACCATGTTTCTTCTAGGTAATAGGTTTGAACCTTTGAACTCACCGTCTGTTCTCAGTACCATCCCTCCTACCCATCTCCACATAGCGGCAGAGGGAACTCCTGAAACTCAAGTCTATTCATTTCACACACACTCCCCCACCCACCTCCACCCCCGCTTCAAACCTCTCAGGGCTCCCTATCTTCCTTGGGGACAAAGCCCAAATTACCCAATGTGGCTTAATAAGAGTCTTCCTGCCTTGAATTGTGCTCACATACAGACTCGGCTCGACAAACTCCTTACCCTGCTGATCTACCCAGGATGATTTAGTTACAATTCCCAGAAAATGTTTCCTCTTATTTGTGACCTTGGTACAAGGTGCTCCCCCCACCCAAACAACAGGCATCCCTCTCTGCCCTGATCATCTGTTTTACTGTAATACAAGCACATCTACAGGGTTTGGCACAGAGTCACCTCCCCTCAGAAGTCATCAGGCCCCACTAGGCTCAGGGAGCTCTCAAGTTTTCTGGGGTCTTACAGCCACCCCTGCACTGTGCCATTGCGCCTGTCACACCAAATCAGTTTCTCATAGCCCTAGAGCGAGTCCTTGAAAGCAGAGACTGTTAAGTATTCTGTTTTAGCCCCAGAACCTAGCACCATGACTGACATAAGCCAGCCACTCCATAAATCAGCCGAGTGAGAGAAGAAATCTTGGCAGTGAATGCTGACTCTCGCTAATGATGCACTAAGGGCAGATCACGAGAGCATGGTTTCTTTCCCCTCTTCATAATATAACACAACGTGTGTTGAGGGGACTGTGTCTTTAGCAGCATGTTCTACTGGAATGCATGTGGTTCCCCAGGTTCAAATCCCAGCACCATTGCTAACAATTCCCTAAAACCAGTCATCTCCAGGAGAAAGCTTTCTTTGCCATTTGTTCAGCTTCTCAGCAACAGCCCCGTGTTTGTTTTCGCCCTAACACTTAACCCAAATTGCAATGATCGATCCACTAGATCGCATAGTCCACACATATCAGGACCGCACTAACCTTAGAATAGTGTCCGGCGCATAGCAGGTGCTCAATAAATAGGTGGCAAGTAAGTGAGTAATCCACCTCTTTGACCTCAGTGTGTGGTAATATCATAGGGATTGTCATGTTCCACCTCTACAAAGTGCCGGGTCTAGAGAGGTCCACCCAGCTGTGACAAGCGCTCTCTTCTCTCATCCCTCCAGATGTTCTGGTTGGATCTGATGAAAGGTCGTGCTGCGGCCAAGTCTTTCTATCTGCCCTCTTCCGAAGAGCCAGGTGTTCTCCACCCATCACTGTGGGGTCTGAGGGAGCTGCTCTCCTTCTACATCACACCCTGTCCCCTGGAACTTGGCTTAGGTAGCATCATTCTCTAAGGGCAGGAGTGAGGCCAGGCAAACTTTTCAACCAAGTGACTTAAACCAAATTCTAGTTCTTTGTGTTTTACCATTAGATAATAATACTTTTTTCTGCATATCATCTTACCTTTCAAAGGAAAGCTACCTTGAATCCCCTCTTGTCATATCGCTTTTACCACACTCAAAGGCTTGTGCAATCGTTCTACCAATACTCAGCTCTGAGACTAATATGTTATTATCGCTCCCTTCCCCGACAATTTCTGCTTTTGTTTGAACTCAGGCTGCCTCGGTCTCACCAAGGCAGAGTGAGAGAAACTATCCGAACTTTAAGAAGTTTTATATTATTGAAGAAGTAAGCTTCTTCAATAACATAAAAGTATAGTAATTATTGCCATTATCTTTACTATACTTTCCAAGATATTTTCACAGGCATTACCTCTTTTGAGCACCATAATAATCCTATAGGCTTCTTACTTTCTTTATTTTTTCTTAGCTGTGGCAACTGAGACTCAGAAGCAGCAAATCACTTATCCAAGAGGTCTCACAACTGTTAACAACTGCAGCCAAAGTTTGAACACAGGACTCCAAGTTAATGTGCAGACCTTCTTGTTGATATTTTCTTTTTCTCTGAAGTGCTTCCCCAAAAGCAAAACTATAGTTTGTGAGCAAAGGAAAATATAGCCTGCTCATTGTGATATATCACATTAAAATGATGCATTAAGAGAACATCATCTTGTTCAAGAATAAATATACGAGT
>PVJI01028186.1:0-16799 GCA_004026765.1 Micronycteris hirsuta
GACCTGACTTCCGTTCCTGGCTCCTGTAATCTTCTGCCACATAGTTTCTCGTCACTGCCTGAACATATATAAGCCAGTCCCTTCCTTGGTTCGGGGCCCTAGATTTGGAGATTTCTCCCTAGGGTCCGCATGCGTAATAAAGGGTCTGTGACTTATACCTCTCATCAGGAGTTTGGTCGCTTCATTTTCCCGTAACAGTGCCATGATGGATGACATTCTGGGGAGCAAGGGCCACGATGTGTGACATGCAGGGAGACACACAGCTTGCAGTGTGCGTGGCTCACCCGCCCATGAATAAAGGCATGTCAGACATCCCACGGCTCCGTGAATATTTTTCTGTCTGCACGAATTGCAGGGACCTGCCCGGCCTTGAAGGGTCACAACACACCCCAAAACCCCAATAGTCAGCATACTTAGATTAGCTAAATATCTACTTGTAGCCTCGGCTCAAGTGTATAGAACAAACTCACTAACTTACTAACAAACTTACTAACAACTTTATTTTCTCTATACGTGCGGCATTCAGACTAGCTGGGTGACTGCTTGCAGCTTTGCGCTCATGTGTGTTTCATAAATAAACTTGCTATTTCCTTTCCACTACATGTGTTGTCGCTCACTTGAATTCATCTCTGTGGCGAGACAAGAACTAAGAACCAAGGTAGGGAAAGAAGCCTCCTGACCTGTGTCTCTCTCCCCCCCATCCTTAACAAAGTAACCATAACGGCTGTCATTGAAAAGTAAAACAAATCATTCAGTATAGGATACCAGATACATAAGAGTTAGAGTGATAATTTGAAGACTCTGAAAAAACATGGCAAATGTTATATATGAAACAAAATCAGAACACAAAATTGTACCTACATTATTATCATTTTAACAATGTACATGTGTGCATAAATGTGAAACAAATTAGAAGAGAACACTGAAAGAAAATGTGTTTTGAGGTAATTGAGCCAAGGGAATATTTTTTTTCTTTTTACTTTTTTGTTGTTGTTTGTGTGATACAAATAGGAGAGAAATGTAGTTATTAATTTTAGCAAAATTCTTGTGGAAATTATATGATTAGTCTTAAACAAGAACACAAGCACTAAAATCATAGAGGCCACAGTTAATTTTTATTAACTTAATTCTTAATTCAGGTTGGCACTGGCGTCATCACGGTTATTGGAACAAGCCCTTTTGATGCGCCAGGGACTGTGCTAAGCATCTGACACAGACAGGCTCTTCTCACGCTCACAACGGGGACTATTCTTATCACTTCGCACAGGGTGGACCAGCTTGCTTTATGGTCACGGGCCTGGTCAGTCACGGAGCCAGGGTTTCAATCGCGCCGGCCTGGCCCCAGAGCTGTGGGAGGTAAGGGCAGGCACAGTAGCCTTCACCCAGCAAATGTAAACTGACATGACGTTGTGACCCTAAAATCTGGAATCCTAAGGGGCAAAAAATGATGCACATTTCCTTCTCATTACTCTAGCACTGCAACTGTCAACCTTTTTCATGGCACACATAGACTAATCACTACAACCCTGTGGCACACCAAAAAATGTATTTTTTGCCAACCTGACAAAAAATAGGTATAATTTTGATTCATTCACACTGGACGGCTATCGTTGTTGTGTTGACTGTTGTCATTTTTTTATTTGACAATGGAAGGGCAAAGAGGTCAGTGCCCCTGACTAAACAGTCAGGCATTGCATGTTTTAAAAATGCTTGCGGGCAGTTGCGAATCGCTGCTCTACCATTTCAATTAGACATCGTGTCTCTATTCGTCTTAGAGCTTCAAAGTCGAGATCTGTGACTACTTATAAGTGCATGTTTACAGCTCATCACGATGAACTAAGACAGTTCATTTTACTAACAGGGCCTGCTGTTACACTCAAACCCGCTGTAACTTAGTTTTTTCTGATCTTTCTAATTGTGATTTTAAAGATCACATTGTACTCTACACTGTGCGCAATAATCTTTGACAAAGAGCAACACATCTTTGTTTTGTTTAATTTACGGCCAATTAGGTACATGGAGGTGATGAAAAGCGAATACACAGAAACTAGAACAAAAGAAGTGGGGAGGGGAACAAAACGAACAGTTAAGAGACTGAGAAAAAGAGGAGGAAAAGGAAGAGGGGGCTAAATTAAACTGGAAAAGAGAAAGGAAGAGTGTGACTGAGTAGCAAAGAGGCTCGTTAGACCAGAATCAGCCTACTGTCCTCTAAGCTCTTGAAATGCCGACCTTGCAAACGTCCCTCAGCTGGCTTGCCACTGCCCGTGACTTCCACGCGGCTGCATTCCTAACCATTCCTCTCCGCGGCTGGAGCAGCCGCGGCTGATGTTTGGAGTTGCTGAACCGCTGTCACAGAACTCAAAGCAGCCTTCACTCCCCTTCCTTGGGTGTGTGTGGCGCGGAGGGGGGTGTCTCAAGATTTCTTGTAGGAATGTTATTTCCTCAAACCGCTCCTCATTCCCTATTTATCTTGACTTTCACGGTTCTGGGATTTCCTCACGGATTCAACGGAGATGGTGGGTGGGGGGGGGGCTGGGAGGGGCTAGGGTTTTGCGTCCCTTAGGCGAGCCAAAGATGGAAAAGCAGGAAGAGAGAGGGGTCGCTAAGTACGCCAGGCTGAAAGTTAGAAACTGAGTCCGAAGGGAGAGGGCGGCAGTCGGTAGGGCGAGCTTTCAGACAGTATTGCGGTCTGACTGGCTCGCAGACAGTGCAGTCGGGCGAGCTGACAGCAGGTTACCGTGGTAACAGTGAGATCTCGCGACACAGACTCCGCGCCTGCGCACTGCTGCCCTGGGGGGGGAGCCCTGATCGACGCCGACCTCCCATCTAAAGGTTTTTACAGATAGGTCCTGGCTGTGTAGCTTCCGGCACCCGCGAAGCATTGAGCGGACTTTTTCTGTTGTAAGTGAACAAACGCAGAATAATGAAACGTCAAGTTCTGTGAGCATTTGGGAGGCGGGGCCGGAAGGCCGAGGGCTGTGCGCACGCGCCTGGCGGCTCACTTGGACCCGGCGCCGCTGGCAATAATGAATGGGCGGGGGTGGGGTGGCTGAGGGACTGGAGGGCCCACGCGGGGTGGGATCGTGGCTGGGACTCGCGGCGTGCTGAGGCCGGCGGGCACGCAAGGCCTCCCAGGCCTGGTTGCCCGTGCCCGGCCGGCGTGTTTTCCGTCTATGGCCTTGGCTCGTGCTCCGTGCTCTGCCGGGAGTTTAGCGTCTTTTGGGTACCAGAGATACTAAGATAAAGCCCCACCTTGGCCCTTCAGTATTCCACAGCCTGGACGTGAAGCCGGACAACAAAGTAACCACACCCCGTACGCTCAGTAATAAAGTACTGAAGGTCCTAGATACCGGCGCGGTATCCAAAGGGCGGGATTAAAGCTGCGTCAGGACTGCAGCCACTGGGAACCGGGCCTGTCCACCTCCGCTGCTGGATCTAGAAACCGGGAGGCATCCCTGAGTCCGTTCTCTGCTTTACTCCCAGTTGATGACTACGTTCCGGAGATTTTACCGCTTAACTGTTTTAACTAGCATGCATTTCTGTCCATCCCCTCTGCAGTGACTCTACCATCATTTCTTATCAGGACTTCTTAAGAGTCTGTGCTGCTTCCACTCCTGGCAGATGTCCCTTACACGCCCAAATCCATAAGGATCTTCTGCTGTGCTTGCCTCATCCTGCCACTCCTCTGCTTTATAAGGCAGTACAGTTGCTTCCCACTTTAAAGCCTTCACCATGTGGTCCTTACCAATCTTTTCTAATATCTCACTGCTCTCTTGCATCTGCCCCAGTGACATTAACTTCCTTTAATGTTGGCCCCTGGGCACTGTACTTGGTTCTCCATTTGGTAGGCAGTCTTTAGATATTTAGTTAAAAGTCACCTCCACCAGGAGGCCCTTCTTGACCCCCCAAACTAAGCCAGGCTTCTGCTGTATGTTCCTTTAGGACCCTGTAGCTCCCTGACCTGAATGTTTTATTACGTTGTTATTGGGTTGGCCCAAAAGTTCATTTGATTGTTTCCCTAAGATGGCTCTAGTAGAGCTTAGTTGTCTTTTAACTTCATTTGAAACCATTTTGTTAGATTGTATTGTCACAGCTGTCATATCAGCGTGCATTAAAAAAAAACTTACCAAGATGGTGTTTTTTTTGTATAGTCATTTTAATATTGAAGATGGAAGAAAATATGCAATTTTTTGGCATATTATGCCTTATTATTTCAAGAAAAGTAAACATGCAACTGAAATGCAAAAAAAGATTTGTGCAGTGTATGGAGAAGGGGCTGTGACTGATGGAATGTGTCAAAAGTGGTTTCTGAAGTTTTGTGCGGCGATTTCTCCCTGGACGATGCTCCAGGGTCGGGAAGACCAGTTGAAGTTGATAGGGATCAAAGTGAGACATTAGTTGAGAACAGTCAATGTGATACCAGGCAAAGATAGCAGACATACTCAAAATATCCAAATCAATAAGGTTATTGGTGAAAATGAAAAATGTGTCTTTTACTTTAAGGAAAACTAAATGGACTTTTTGGCCAACGCAATACATATTGATATGCCTTCCTCATAGATTCTGCGCTCACTGAGGCCAGTGACTCTCTTTCTCTAACACTTCATGGGTTGGTACGTTGTGGACAACCCAGAAATACTTGTTGAAGAGAGGGGGTCATGAGGCTGAGGGTGGGAGTGGTATTCCCGGCAAAGGGAATAGTGGGCATGAGGACACTGAGATGAGAAACTGGTTCAGCGGTGGTGTGTAACTTGCATGGTGGGGCATATTAAAGAGAAAGGGTGGTGGAGAGGTGGGGACAGAGTGTGGAGTGCCTTCTATGTCACCTTAAAGAGTTTGCACTTTATCCTATAGGCAGTAGAGGCCTCCAAGACATAGCTCAAAAGGCATCTCAGCAAGAGCTTCCTTTTTTTCTTTTCCAAAGCCATTACTTCTCCTTACTAGTGAGTACTTTGTTTTTGGATTATAGGGCATTGAGATTCTGCTTATCTGAATTTCTTGGTTCTTGTGTCCCCCGGCAGATTCTGAAGACAGGAGTAGTTAATGCATACTGTACTCTCTCTACAGAGCACACAATTGTAAGTATTTATTCTGTGTTGTTTGAATGCTGACACACTGACTTGCGGTTTGGCAAGAGCTCTGTCAGATCACTTTTGTCTTGTCTTCCTGACCACCTTCAGCCTGATGCCAGCCTCTGCCAGTCACCCTTGGATTTGCACAAGCTACTTCCTGGTTCCCTGAGCTTGAGGGGAACGTGGAGATAATGGGGGTGGGGAGGGCTGTGCAGTGGTTTGAAGGCAGCAGATACTGAGTCTAGCAGTGGACACAATACGGACACAAAGGTCTGACCTCCCCCCCATGGAGCTGTGGAGGAGAGGAGAGGTCCTGGATTTTCCAGGGCAGTCCGGTGTGGGAAGGCCTCCTGTCCTATACCTGCAGTTGCTAGTTCCGGTGCTGCATCACGTTTACCCAGACAACTTTTTGCAAGTCCAGATGCTCCAGGTCTGTTCTCAGTGATTCCAGTTGAGTAGCTTGGATGTAAGTTCCAACCATCTGATGTTTTAAAGGCCACAGATTATTTATGAGGTGCAGCCAGGATTGGGAGAGCCGAAACATTTAGATTTAGAAACCTTCTGTGACTTTCAGCAAGGTATTTGACCTGATGCTGTTTCCTATATAGGAGTTTTGTCAGACTGAAGTTAGTAGATGGAGAAAGTGCTGTATAAATTCTGATATTCCACGGGACACTTGCTCGTCAACATCAGTAGACAGCCCAGTAAGTGGGAGTTTAATTGGAGAGGACTTAATTCTTAATCCTGCATGGGGCCTTTCAGAGAGGGCAGGCCTCAGTGGACTGAATGAGGGAATATCTGGAATGAGAGATCTGGTTACCTGAAAATAGGGATAGTTCCACATTCCAGACTTCTCCCAGGCTGCCTTGTTTACCTTGAGTTTTGCTACACTCAAGGGTTCCTGTGGTGGAACATGAAGAAAACAGCGAAGAGGAAGGAGCATGCAGTTAGCTCTGGGAAGGAGAAACAGGGTATGCCCCCTAGACTACTATTTTATAGCATTTTCCCAGAAAGGCTTCTTCTGGTTATTTTTGCTTAATGGAATAGTATCTTTAAGTTTCATGACAAAATTTCCCTAATTTTCATCAGATTGCCAGCTGGAGGAGCAGTGGGCTTGGAATAACTTTGGGAAGGGGGACTGTCCACCTGCATATGTATCAAATGCTTTAGGAAGGATACACAAGAAGCTGAGGGTCCAGGGAGGGGGAGAGATCTTACAAGAGGGCATAAAATGAAAGTGTCATTTGAGTTAATCATGTACAGATGTTACTGTTCATTTTTTAAAAAAGAAATCACATCTAGTTAATGATAAAAGGCAGAGGCTTCCAGGGCCCTCACAGGTTGTAAGCTCTGTGTAGACAGACGCAGGGACTCGTGAGTGGGTGGGGACTTGTTCACCGCTGACCCCAGTGCCTGGAACGCCACATGCATGTTGGATATCTGTTGGATGCATGAATGGAGGCCTAACTAGAGAGGAATTTAGGAAATGGTAACAAATCTGTAAGATTAATACCATACAGACTTAAGAGGATAATTTTGAACAAGTAGAAACATGGAACAATTTTAATAAATGAAATAAAATTTTACTGTGATTGCAATAATGCAAAACAATCACATATTGCCTATATATGAATAAAGGCAGTCATATGAAAAAATTGGGAAAATAAATGACCTAATCTTAAAAGACAGGTTAAGTGTGTGGTCACATAATTGGTCCTCTATAATTAGGCTTGCTCTGGTCTGTAAAGAATCAAAGTAAGTACAACCAGGATGTTCTTAAGACATGCATTGCCAGTTAACACTAATTTTCCTTTGTCATTCTGCTTCCCAGGAAGGATTTCCAGAATGGCTGCAGCTCCTCAGGCACCAGGGAGGGGCTCTGTTCGGAAGACAAGACCTTTAACTGTAAAGACATCATTGAACAACCCATATACCATCTGCTGGAGTGCTCTGGAGAGAGAGGATATGCACTTCATCTTACAAACACTTGAAGATAGATTTAAATCTGTTGGGCTTGAGAAGATTGAGGATAAGAGGAGAAATAAAAAGCAGCCTTTTTCAAAAAAACAAGTCAGAGAGAAATGTAGCATAGATGTTGATATGAGTGAGGATCTGGAGAAAAAACCGAAAGATAACCAACAAGTGTCAGGGTGGACTTCTGTCCATGTCAGGAAGCAGCTTGCCATTGGCGTTAATGAAGTGACCAGGGCTCTGGAAAGGAACGAACTGCTTTTAGTTCTGGTGTGTAAGTCAGTCAAGCCTGCGATCATCACCTCACACCTGATTCAGTTAAGTTTAAGCAGAATGGTTCCTGCTTGTCAGGTCTCCCGTCTCAGTGAGAGAATCGCACCTGTCCTTGGCTTAAAATGTGTCCTGGCCTTGGGATTCAAGAAGAACACCACCGACTTTGTCACTGCAGTAAAAGCTATTATCCCCAGAGTCCCGAGTTTAAATGTACCATGGCTTCAAGACAGACCTGGGGACTCCAGGGAAAATTCAGAGTCTGACTCTTTGGAAAACGAAGACAAAGAGGTTTTGGACACTTCCTTTGAAGACCTCTCTAAACGTAGGAGAAAGCCAATTGAAGGTCAGCAGACTACAGTGCTACAACCCCTTAAAATAAAGAAACTGATTCCAAACCCCAATAAAAAGAGGAAACCACCTAAAAGTAAAAAAACTACTTCAAAGTAATCTTGTGTAAACTTGCTACTTCATACAATTGGGAAATGACACCTTGTAAAAAAAAACCCTTGAATAAATTGAGTTATTTTTACATAGATTCATGGGAGATTGGTAATGTTCCTTTCAAATGTGTGAGACTTTTTAGACAGCACAGAGATGCTGAAGCTTAAAAACACTTAAGCGCAGAAAATAGATGTATGCATATCAAAAGTTTATTGAAACCGGTTTCTGTGCTTGTGTAAGTTCACTTTTTAAAAGGCTGCCACAATGCTTGTGAGCAAGAACATCTTTCAAACTTGGGAAGTGTACCACAGTAAACATGGTTCAAGTTAGTAGGGTAAATTGAACTGGATTGCAGATATGTCATCAGTTTAAAGGAAAGATATTAAGTGCTAAGCAATACATTGTTTTTAGAAATAATGCATCAGTTCTTATTTCCTGTCGATTTGTCTTTCTTTGGGTAGGTATAAGCATGGGCTTGGGAGAAAGGCTTGATACTTACAGAAGAAAACAGTTAAAGTCTTTTGACTGGTTAGAATTCACCCTTTTACATGGTTAACATTTCCTTTGAAATTTAACGTGTATAAAAAGTGTGATGGCGATTAGGTGAAATGAGGCAGGAACAGAAAAAACAGGTGCTTGGGTTCCTAGTGTTGGGTCTGCAATGATGGGCACCCTTCATGTTGGGAAATGGAGCACAGGCAACACTATGGTTATGTGAAAGTGGCTGCTCTTACAGTGTGTTTGGGAAAGTTACTTTCTCCAGGGGAAAGAGTTGCCAAGTTCATTTTCATCTTAAATTCTGGCTGACACTTGGATTATGCTGCCTCCACTCATTTAAATTTCACTGAATGCCATCCTGGCCAGCCCCTCCCCCCCCCCCCCCAAAAAAAACCCCAGACAAACAAAATGCTCATGAAATAGAGCGTTTCCATTATTGACAAAGGGATGCAGGGCAAAGACAAATGCAGTTTTTTTAAATATGAAACACTGCATGTTACACTGAAATTTAGTTCTAATAGCTCCTTAATAAACAAAATCAGTTTTATTGATTATTTTAAAATGTTTATTGATAATCTGCTTAAATTACAGAGGCAACTGTGCTATTTTTAAATGAGAAAAAAATATGACTTCTATAACAATTGGAATTTTATAAATGAATAAAGGAACAATGCCACAGTTTCATCATGAGGTAAGCTCGTGACAAAATTTCTGACTGGCAATTCTGCAATTATTTGAAAACCTATTTTATATGACTGCCATAAGAACTAAACGTAAGTCCCAACTGAGCCTTGACTCCAGAGTAAGTTAAAATCTCATTTACTTAATGCTGGTTTCTTAAACAAGTTTTAGTGAACTGGTTCAGTTTTGCTTCTTGAAGTTTTCATCTGTTAAGAAATAATGGTTATACAATTGGGTGGATTCATCCTACATGAGAAGTCTTCCCTAGTTCGAGAAAAGTACATAGTGCTGTCCTGAGTGGCACTGGTACACGCACGCCCTCTACTGGTAACCTCAGGGATAGCACAAGCCTTGGGTGGTTTTTTAGGATAATGAATGGCAAGCTGCAGAAAGTGGCTTTCAGCTTGTTAGTGTAAATCAGGATCAATAAAATTTTTTTTGTGAGGGCCAGATAGCAAATATGTTAGGCCTTTGGTCTAAATTGAAAAAATTCTGCCTTTTGTAGCATGAAGCTGCCACTGCCAGTGGATAAATGAATGAATGTGGCCGTGTTCCAATAAAACTTTATTCATTCATGGATGCTGAAATTTGAATTTCATACAATTTTAACATGTCACAAAATGTTATTTCCCCCAACGACTCAAAAACAAAAACCATCCTTAGCTTGTGGGCTGCACAAAACAGGCGATGGGCTGGATTTAGCTGCTAGCTGGATTTAGTTTGCTAGCTCTTGCCTGCTATAAGATGTGATTGGTTTTATTAACTATTTATTACATGAAGGAAAAGCCATTATGTCTAAAACAATTACATTTTTCTGGATTAAACAGCCTAGGCACTGGAAGAGGGAAGGCAGAAAGAAGTACAGTATCTACTTTATGGTATTTGAGTCAAGGCCAGCCAGTCTATGTGGCCTTATTTAGCATCTTTTTCCCCTTGGACTATTGACAATATATGTATATATGTACACTGTGAAACTTGGTTTTTCAATTCTGGATAAAAACACCATCAGTAACAAAATTATGAATACTTATTTACAAATAAGACATTTTCCATTAGCATGGCAACTTTCATGATAAATTAAAGTCAGCATAAAGGAATATGTGCAATTTTGCATAAGTAATAAAAACATTCAAACTATCAATATCCTGATAGCACTAATAAAATCCACTGGGCATTTCCTTTGACTTTAGTGCTTCCATTTCCTTTTCCTCACCTATCCTGGCTGTTGCTGAGAAGAAATGAATTTGTGCAGCAGCAGAAGTCTAATCAGTTACAGTGCATATACTCTTTCAGAGAACACGTTTCATATTTACACAAAACTTAGCTTTTGAACTAATCCACTGACATGTTGAAAATTAAAGTACAAATTTGTGTGTTTATCAATTTGGCAACTTTGCTTCTGGAGAAATAAATGTACTAGTCGCCAGTACATGTTTATCTCGCTCTACAAGTAAACACCCACCACTCATCATTGAGTTGCGGAAGTGCTGATTCCAGAAATGTTCCCAATGATAGCGTGGAAGGTGATACAAGGAAAAATTTCTCAAATGGATCCTTTATTCTGTGACATAGACAAACAGACCACCACTCGATAAATAGAAATGCAGCAGTTTATCTCCACACCTTAGCAAAGATTTTCTTATATGAGTCTGTGACTTCTGTTCCATCCATGAAAAAGGTCCCTTTCTAGAGAATGGAAAAATAGCCTCTCTTTATCAAGAGACAGCTGAAAATTTGAAAATTAGAGGAATGTGCTCTTTGTACCCTTTCATCCCTCCTTCAAATGGGTAAGCCGTGAAAAAAAAGGAAGAATGTTAACATTCTAGCTGGAAATACGTAGTATTGGTCATATACAGATGCTTTTTCATCTTGTTCAATTGTTACCAGCTGCACTGATTTCACTGAAGTTGTGCTTTTATTCTTCTTTGGAAAGAAGTTCCAGGAATCATTAAGTAGAATATGAACAAATGATGGTGTGAGAGTTCTAGAAATGGAAACATTCACCTATTGTAATACAAGTCCAACCTAAAGGGAGGGAAGAAATGGAATAGTAAGAACAGGTAAGCAAGAGAAATTAAATTATAATGTGGTATGATAGATCTGTATTTTTAAAAAGCTACTAAAAAACTTAACAATCCTAAGGGAAATACGGAATTTCCTAAGTAAATTTATCAAGTTTACAAAGGGTATATCAACTTCTCTTACCTTTTCAGAATCTGTTCCTGGACACCTCCAATTGTACAAGTAATACTGTAAATTGCCATCTCCTATACCAAACTTGAGTTTTTCCAAGAATGTCTTATTTTCCATCAAATCTAGTGCATTGAATACATCAAATCCTTTCTGCCAATGTAAAAAGGATTTAAAATTGAAAATTTGAAAAGACTAGAGTGTTTTCTGTATTATGTTATTTCAGCGTAACATTGAATTCCTCTAACAACCTGAATATGCATTTCTAATAAGACTTAATGTCTGTTGTATACAGTATAGGTTAAGAATTCAGTTCAAAACTGTCTCATACAACTAGCAGTGAATCTGATGGAGTCAGCAAGATTGTCCAGAAATTCTGAATCAAAATGCAGTATGCTGCTAACAATGACATAACAAAATCTATTAAGAGTTCAGAAAATATTTTGTTCCTGTTTTAAAAGGAACCATTGCCTAGATGGCTCCATCTCCAGAACCATTAGTTACTAGTCTTTCTAAGTTCTGACTTATCTTAAGTTACAGCCAAGAAACCAAAATTGTAAAACCTTTAAATAGTATATTTGTCTTTGGCTGATAGTGGGAAATAAATTTAGTGAAATTTAATAGTAAAAATATAATGTCTTTAAAATGTTAGATGCTATGCAAAATGTAGTATACTGAGTTGACCAAAAAGTCCATTTGGTTTTTTTTGTAAAATGAGACACACTTTTCTTTTTCACCAATAATTTCATTGATTTGGGTATTTTGAGAATGTTGGCTATCTCCTGTATGGTAGAACATTGATTTTTCTCAGTGTCTCAATTTGATCACTATCAACTTCAACTGGTCTACCCAACCATGGAGCATCATCCAATGAGAAATCTCCACCACAAAACTTCACAAACCACTTCTGACACGTTTGATCAGTCACAGCATCTTCTCCATACACTACACAAAACTTTTTTTTGGATTTCAGTTGTGTTTTTACCTTTCTTGAAATAATAAGGCATAAAAATGTTGAAAATGTTGCATGTTCATCCATATTCAATATTAAAATGGCTACACAAAAATTCACCAATTTTGAAAAGTTTTATTTTTAAATGCATGCTGATATGACAATATGATAGCTGTCACAAAAATAATTTAACAAGCCCTGGCTGGTGTAGCTCAGTGGATTGAGCGCGGGCTGGGAACCAAAGGGTTCCGGTTCGATTCCCAGTCAGGGCACATGCCTGGGTTGCAGGCCAGGTCCCCTGTGAGGGCCATGTGAGAGGCAACCATACATTGCTGTTTCTCTCCCTCTCGGTCTCCCTCCCTTCCCCTCTCTCTAAAAATAAATAAAATCTTAAAAAAAAAAATAATTTAACAAAATTGTTTCAAATGAAATTAAAGACAACTAGGGCTACTGGAGCCATCTTACAGAAAAACAACCAAACAAAATTTCTGTCCAACCCATTACATGAAGCACCTAAATTTCTACTTCTCAGGGTTTTTACCTTAAATAACTTACAGGACTTTATTGGGAAATAGTTGAAAATGAGTAATAGGATCAAAGAATCAGGATAATGTTGATTCTGGGATCCACTAGTAATGGATTTTTTTTTTTGAAAAATCAATGATCAAATACTAGATAAATGAAAGGAAGACACTTTTGATGTTGTGTTCCCAATTTCTGATGAATGATATTTTCTCATATTCAGTAAAGTGTATCTGTCTACTTTCAATTTCTTTTTAAAGGAAAATGTTTATTTGTAGCAAGAATTGAATAATTATCCTAACTACTACACCAAAGAAATAAAAAATAAATAAATATAGTAAGGCATATTATGAATTTAATTCCTTTTAAATTATTTTAATTTGACCAGTAATCTCCTTAATTTTAAAAATAAAATCCCTTTAATTTTACAATTCAGAGACCATTTATTTAAATCAAAAAACTTATTGTTGCTAATTATTCACTGAAAAACAGACACTCATGTATTTTCCTTATGTCATGAGATCATAAATTCCTTATGGGTTTTATATATTCTTATATAAGTGTTTAAATTATCTACTTTACACAAATTGTCTTTTTGGTTAAGTTGCAATAGAATTAATGAAAAGAGCCACTACATTCTTCTTTTGACTGATGGTAAAAGTAAACAAACAAACAAAACAAAAACCCTCAAATGATTTCTTCTTGTGTGCAAGAAAATACAGTAAGATGCATTATGTTCTTTGACACACGTACTTGAAAAAGTACACAGGACAAAAAGCAGTGAATCACTTACCAATTTAGCTATAATGAGCGCATCATTCATGAGGTCTAGCAGCGGCGTCTCGGTGTGAATGTTGTAGAAGGAGTAGGCAGCTTTGAGGCTCTTGTGAGCAGGGTGGTGCATGACTGTGGAGGGGAGAGTGTAGAAGCTCAGGAAGTCGGTAAGTTTCCCACTGGAGTTCTGAAGAACAAAGGGAACATCGGGTAAATACCTCCTAGAAGAAATTTTATCCATGCATTTGACCTAACTTTTTGACTTACACCATAACTTTCTGTTAGAACAAAAAAGCAACAATTCCTACTCCTCCCTTGGCAGTCTGGTTTGGAGCCCTGTAGGGTATGCTGTGTGGAGGCTGAGAAGGGCATGGGCTTGTAACCTTAGGCTAAGCGCTCGTTAATGATCTGAATAAAGATCTTAATCCATAGAAAGGTTTAAAAGGAAAGCTTCCCTTGGGATGACTAACGAGTCTCTCTAGACTTATGGAAAAGTGATCAGAGTAGAATCATTGTTTTTGCAGAAATAAGAGAGCTGAGGATTTGAAGGCTGCCTTTTCCAACTAACAGACACTACATGACGGTTCACATCTTCTTGGCACAAAGTGAGAGTTTTATTAGCTTAAAACAAAGTTGGATAGAGTTTGAAGCTGTTTTTAGAAGCTTGTGAAAGGCACTGGTACTACACCAAAACATACATATGTGAATAACTGAGAAAATCCGATGCTATCAAAAATCAAAAGGGATGCAAAAGTGGTATTGATTTCATTATCTCTGGTATACTTTTCAATACAACAAATTAGCCAGTATTATTGGGCTGTTTTGGCCTACACAGGTTGCATATAATTCAAACATATCATAGTTTGAATTATACAGCTAAGGCAGCTAGTCCAAATGCATGCTATTGTTAGTATTTCTTCCAGCAGAAAACACAATTCCACAGGGATGGATTACTGGTTTTTGAGTGTTTCTGACTCATTAAACAGGTTTTTAGAGATTAAATTAGAGACACTAAGCTAAAGTGACTGTCTATGGCACAGGTGGCAAACACAAGGCCCACTGGCCAAATCCGGCCCTCCACCTTGTTTTATCCGGCCGGCACCTTGTTTCTGCCTGGTGGCAGCGCTGAGCTCCTTGCCCCAAATTAAGGAGTAGTTACGTGTATACAGTCCTAAAATTACACTCGGCCCTTTGAAGGCAACCGCGAGGCTGATGTGGCCCCCAGTGAAAATGAGTTTGACACCCCTAGTCTATTGTGTTGTATTAGCAGCTCAGTATTAGAGATGAATGAAAAACCTAAACTTTCAGCATTAATAAAGATTTTCAAAATTAAAAAAATAATACAACAAATTAAAAAAACTCACTGGATAGGCTTAATAGTAGAATGGAGATGACAGAGGACAGAATCACTGAACTTGAAGAATTCAGTAGAATTTACCCAATCTGAACAAGAAAAGAGAAAACAGACTGAAAAAATATGAGTGAAGTCTCAGGGATCTGTGGGACAGTAACAAAAGAGCCAGCACTCATTGTCACTGCAGTCCCAGGAGGAAAAGGAGAAAGTGTGAAGCTGAGAGAGTATTTGAAGAAATAATGGCTGACAATGTCCCAAATTTGACAAAATACACACAACAGTTTCAAGAAGCTGAGTGAGTCTTAACAGGATAAGTGCAAATAAATCCACTCCAGGATGCATCATAGCTGAATTTCCAAAAAGTAAAGGCAAAGAAATACCTTGAAAGTAGCCATAGAGAAATAATGTACCATCTATAGGCTACCAATTCAACTGACAGAAGATTTTGCAACTGAAATCACAGAGGTCAGATAAAGTGACATTTTTTTAAGTGCTGAAAGAAAAGAACCATTAACCATAAATTCTGTATCTGGTGAAACTATCCTTCAGGAATGAAGGATAAATAAGGACATTCTCAGACAAATGATAACTAGAAGAATTTATTGCTAGTAAATATATCTTTAATATTAGCCAAAGGAAATTCTTCAAATAGAAAATAATAAGGAATCTTGGTGCATCAAGAAGGAAGAAGAAACAACAGAAATAGCAGAGCCCTGACCAGTGTGGCTCAGTTGGTTGGGTGGCATCCCGCAAAGCAAAAGGTTGTCAGTTCTATTCCTGTTCAGGGCACATACTTAGGTTACAGATTTGGTACCCAGTTGGGGCATATGCCAGAGGCAACTGATTGATGTTTCTCTCTCACATCAATGTTTCTCTCCCTCTCATTCTCCCTCCCTTCTCCTCTCTGAAAGAAAGAAGAAAAGGGAAAAAAAAAAGGGAAAAAAAGGAAATAGCAGAAATTTTGTTATACAGTTGACCTTTGAACAATGTGGGATTTAGGGGCGCCAACTCCCTGGGCAGTTGAAAATCTGCATATAACTTTTGACTCCCCTGAAACTTAACTACTAATTGCCTACTGTTGACTGGAAGCCTTATTAATAACATAAATAGTCAGTTACATATTTTGTATGTTTTAAGCATTATATCCTATATCCTTATAATAAAGTCAGCTAGAAAAAAGAAAATGCTATTAAAATCATTAAAAATACATTTATAGTACTGTATGTATTTATTGAAAAAAATCTGTGTGTAAGTGGGCCACCCAGTTCACACCTGTGTTGTTCAGGGGTCAGATGTATAATACAAATTATGCTTCAACTCTTAAGTTTTACGAATTTCCTTTATGATGGAAACAAAAACTGTAACACCATCTGATACTCAAGACCCTGATTTTTTTTTTCTTTTTATGAAAAGGATTTTATTTATTTATTTTTAGAGAGGGGAAGAGAGAAAGAGAGGGAGAGAAACATCAATGCAATGTGTGGTTGCCTTTTACTCACCCCATACTGGGGACCTGGCTTGCAACCCAGGCATGTGCCCTAGATTGGAAATCAAACCAGCGACCCTTTGGTTTTAGGCCGGTGCTCAATCCACTGAGCTACACGATCCAGGGCTATTTTCACTTTCTTTTTTTTTTTCTTTTTTCTTTTACTTTATTGTTGTTCAAGAGACCCTTGTGGCAGTGATTTCCACACGCGTGTAAACATGCAGTCCTGAGAATTTACACGTTTTGAGCACAGCTCCGTGTGATTCCCGTGTGAGCAAGTGCGGATCATGTCTGTGGAATGGGAACTCTCTAATAGGAATTTGGCAAAGATGTATCTTAAAAAGTTCTGGCTTGCTGACCCCTGCATATTACTTTAACCTGGTCCAGTCTGCCACCGGACCTGAATTTACATCCTGATGCCCTGCTGTGAGTAATCTTACCCCTGTTCTGCTTAATCCCATGAATAATCAATCCAATGTAAATACGTCTTAATGCCTCTAATAAAAGCCCCGGCTAAGCAACCCACAAGGTCTTTTTCCCGAAATGGAGATGGAGGAAGAGACCCGTGGCCACTGGATTCTCATC
>PVJI01028187.1:0-16804 GCA_004026765.1 Micronycteris hirsuta
AGATCCAACTTCCTTTTTTTCCCTATTGGTTCCCTGTAAATCTTCCTCCATTATCCTTATCGTATTCTTCATTTGTTCAATTATTTGGGTCCGCCTTTCTTCCAGTTTTGTTAGCATTTTGAACTGAGCATCTGATAGGTTGGCTATGTTGTCATCCGTTAGTTGTAATTTGTTTTGATCTTTCATTTTGGCCATTTTCATTCTTTTCATCTCAGTGCACTTGTCGGCTCGCCAGTGCCGGTGCCGGCAACCTGGGTCACTTTTTGGGTGACGTTTCCTCTGGGGGCGGGGCCTGGGAGGAAGCCCTGGTGGCTGCCGTTCACCGCGGGCTCCCGTCACCCCTCCGCTCCCGGTTTCCCCACCGCCTTTTCCGCCAGACTCGGCTCTTCTGGCTTCCTCTGGCCTCTCTCCGGCAGCGTCGACGGCTTACAGGATTCACCCTGTTGTACGGGGACACGCCCTCTTCAGGCGCTGACGGTGTCAGTCCCTCCGTGACAACTGCCTCTCACTCCGTTCCTCCACCTGGTTCTGCCCCGCTTACCAGCCTGGATGTTCGTCCTCTCCTACCTCCTGGGTGTCGGACTTCCCTTCAGTTCTTTTTTGTCCATTCTGGTTGTTTAATTTTTCGCTACTGCGTTAGTTGTTTAGACACTCTGGATGTGCGGGTGGCGAGTGCGTCCACCTATGCTGCCATCTTGGCGGAAGTACAACATTCTTTAAATATTTTTAACCCCATTTTATTTTTAAAGGCTAACAATGATTAATTGATTGGAAATGTAATAATGTACCCAGAGTCACATTTCTACAGAGCTGAGATTTGTGCATATGCCTGTACAATATGAGAGAAGTGTTCAGATCACTGGGGAGGAAAAGAGGGGGCTGTAGGAGGAGCTGATATTTTCTGAGATTAAGTAATAAACTTTAGCATACAAATCAAATATCTGACATGTATCATAAGAAATTTTTCATTGTTACATTTTATGAATATTTATTTAATTGATTTAGAATGAGCCTTTGATTTTTAAATAACAGACAAAAGAGCTATCAAAGGATTTATGTCAAAAGATCATTCTACTGGAATTAGGATGTTACTGTTCAAAAGCAAACTTTGATTTTTTTTCAGACTTTATTATTTTGTATGACAAGTGCAAAAGATGTGCGGAGTACATCTTTTGCACTTATCATCACCTTATATGCCATTTGTCTGATAAAATGAAATAGAATTAGGTAATTCTTGACAATACCTTGCATATCCTGTTTAAAAACTCAGTTTCTGAAATAAAAGAAACTGCCAGTTAAAATGATTGTTCTGTTCTTATCAAATTTGTTGGAAATTGTGGCTTCCCCAGAGTCTGATTGGATTTTCTCTGAGACTTACATTTGAGGTTGAGGGGATGCTCTGAAGTTAAATACAGATTCTATCCTCCACAGTGAGCCTTGAGACTGTGTATGACTTTTCTTGCTTTCTTGTTTTCACCCTCAAAATCATTTAATAAGCCCTCATGTTGTTTTATACATTTGAAACTTCTGGGATTGAAACAAACTATTTCATTAGACATAGGAGTTTATAAACTCAAATGTACAATGTTAAAATTCAGTCATACATCAACACGTAGTTACCACAACATGGTACACATCATGGTTTGCTTTGTCGGGCCTTTGTGTTATATGTGCCATCCAAAATGAAAGGGCCCTTGATCTTTCTTTTAAAGCTTAAAAAAAAGGACAGTTTAAGATATGTCATTTTAAACTGAGTATGTTGACAGGAATGTAGCTATCATTTATTAAATTCTGACTGTGTTCTGGATCTATAACTATGTGTTTTACACATGAAATGCCAGTTAATCCTGATGACAAAGATGCCTTCAAAAATGGTAGTTTTTAATTTTTTAATTTTTAATTTTTTAAGATATTATGTATTTATTTTAGAGAGAGGGGAAGGGAGGGAGACAGAGAGGGAGAGAAACAGCAATGTATAGTTGCCTCTCACATGGCCTTCACTGGGGACCCAGCCTGCAACCCAGGCATGTGCCCTGATCGGGAATTGAACCGGGACCCTCTGGTTCCCAGCCAGCACTCAGTCCACTGAGCTACACCAGCCAGGGCCAAAAATGGTAGTTTTTTAATCCTTCGCTTTTTTTTCCTTTCAGCTTTCCTGGGGTATGTGCAAAGCTCTCCATGCTTGTAGGGGGTGCCTGTGAGAAGAAAATGATTTCCATGGAAGCTTTAGCAACTCAACCTGCCTGTGTACTTTTCCTGTGAGTATTTATTTTATTTATTTATTTCCATTTAGGGATTATTATTATTTTGTTTTGAAATAACCATCACAATGGAACATTTAGCAGGGTGGTCACTCAGGGGTATCCCCTGTATTTCTCAACTCCTACAGGAAAGGCCATGTCTCAGCGGATTAATACCACATGTGTGTTCTGCAAATGGCATATGGAAAAACTTGCCAGTTCTAGGAAATGTACGGTCTTTGTCCTCGGACAATTTCTGGATGCTCTGTTCAACATGGTTTTTAGAAAATGAGGCTGGCTTGGCCTGAGTTTTGTTGAAGACCATGAATACCAATGATATCACATGAGTAGGAGTTGCTCTCTTTGTCATTGTCGCATATCATACTGCTATAGTTACCATGTTTATAGCAAACTTGTATTTTGTTTGTTGCAGGTTGAAAAAACAGCAGGAGAAAATGTTTACAAAATAAATGGGTTTGGGCAGGCACATGACCTGAATACCATTACTTAAGAAGGAAAATCTTACTCTGATATTATACTTCTTTTTACAAGAATCTCTCTCCTAGTTGTCTTTTGCACACGTTGAAGTACCCTTTTCTGCAACATTGAGTGGAAACTTTGGGTCATAAGAAACAAAAAGTCCTTCCTGCACTTGTTAGATATGTTATAAAGTAAAGTTTTTTGGCAGGATGCTAGTTTTAATTACATATAACATCACTCAGCTAAATTGAGACATGAACTTGACTACCACTTAGGTGATTACCCAGGTGTGAGGAATCCTTTGGGATTAAGGGAGGGTGATACTGAATTCACAATAAACATTGTCCACTTAAAGGAGCCATTAATTTCTCTGGATGCATTCCTAAGTCTGGTTACTAACTAGTTTGCCCCCTTAATAAACAAACTTCAACAGATTCAGAGGTTAGGCTTGAAAAACAATTCCCCAAATTTAGGACTCTTTATCTTAACAGTGATCTAATCTTAACAGTGATCTAATCTTTTTTAGATTTGTTGAAGCAATAATCTTGGTTTCTTCCTATTTCTACAAAGTATTGAAGTTCCTTAATATAAAGTCTCTTGAGGCATAATTGTTATTTTCTTCTTAATTTTGTCCTTGCTCAAAAATCCATGAGATTTATTGATAATGGGAGTAGAATTCATCCATGTAGCAAGAACCTGTTCTCAGCTATGTAGCAAGAACCTGTTCTCAGCTATGTACCAAGTTTCTTAGCATTTGTGATTCTAATTTTTATCATTGTGTGCCCTCTGTGTCTTGCAGAAATAATCTGTTCATCTTTTTAAAGTGGCTAATACATTTCCGTCTCAGAGAATTGTGTTTTGTTGAATCCAACATTGCATGATTTGTGCAATATCTATAATGGGACCATCTAGCTGGGATCATAGCTTTTCATTTTTTCATAAATTATCTGTTTTCTTTTAAGATTTTATTTTTATTTATTTTTAGAGGGGAAGGGAGGGAGACAGAGAGGGAGAGAAACAGCAATGTATGGTTGCCTCTCACATGGCCCTCACGGGGACCTGGCCTGAAACCTAGGCATGTGCCCTGACTAGGAATTGAACCGGGACCTTTTTGGTTCCCAGCCCGAGCTCAATCCACTGAGCTACACCAGCCAGGACTAATTATCTGTTTTTTTGAAAGAGGGTGTAGTATTAGTCAGGCTGTCTTTGTATGAGTCAGTATGAAGAGAGAAAATACCCCTGTCTGGTGTGAGATTCGGCAACTTCGCAGCAGACAGTATAGTAGCTGGAACGGAAGTAGCCGCCACACAGACTCTACTGAGAAGGTAGCAGTGAAATTGCACTTGAGGCAAAGGTTAAAAACCATAAAACACAGTAGGGATTGAACAGATATTGGTAGGAGTGTTCGAGGATACTACAGTAATGGTGGTAACTACAAAGCTTCAGATAATGACTTATTGAAAGTCAACACTTCTGCTGTAAGCCTATTATGCTTCTACTTCTTTTATTTTATTTTATTTTTTTTCATATTTATGTTCATTTATTTCTTTTTTTAAATTACTTTATTGTTGTTCAATTACAGTTATTTGCATCCTCTCCCTCCCCTCCCCCCACCTCCCCCCCAGCCTCCCACCTCCCCCTTAGCTCCCTCCATGTGTCCTCTACAGTGATTCCTGAAAAACGCCTCTCCCCATTGTACTATACAATGCTTCTACTTCTTTTAAATAAATCTATCAATGACTTAGGTCACTGCCAAAGTCTACTGCAGGGAGCCAATCACAGAAATAATCTTAGGAAACTCAGAGTAATAGTCCCCACTTGTCTTCAAGGAAATCCCTAGAATTGTGCATAAGTAAATCATCATTTAGTGGGAAAATTGAGTAATACGTGGTCCATAGAAAGCATTCCTCTGTCTTTACGAGGTCACCTCTCTTCAAGACAGGATTAGCCTACATATACTGAGGTGAACAATGGAAGCCTTGAGCTGCTGTGAGAGCATTAGGCAGGAAGGCCTGATACTCAGCTGTCCTCTCTGGGAAATATTACTGGTGAGTCAGGCCAAACACTGTGCTTTTGAGTGGGTATTTTTTTTTCTTGCTTTCTCCTTCCTTTTCCTTTTGTCCCTTCCTTCTCTTTCCTTTTGTGTCTCCAGGGTTTTGTTTTGTTTTGAATAATTGCACAACTGATAATTCCTTTCCTTGGCTTACCAATTTTGGTTACTCATTGCTATGTGCCTACCAAATCAGTTTATTCAATGTATGTAGACTAACGTTCTTCATTTTATAGAAATGAGAAAAAGTTTGTAGATTTGCTTATTGTACTAATGATTATAATTAAAAACTTTAAAAAGGCAGAAAACTGTACTTGAACAACACTAAGATAAAATAAAAAAACGCTTTCATTTGATTCTAAAGAAGACTCAAATCACATAAATTTTGCATCTAGATCTTTTGAATATTTTGATAATATTACAGTTAAAATAGCTATGTAGATATTATGATTTGACTATCAAAGTGTTTTGAGGATATTTTTAACTTGGTCATTAAGGACAGAAATAGAAACTAGTTGTGAGGTTTCAAGACAGCACACTGCATTTTTGAAAAGTTCTTTATTTAAAAGCTCTTCTTTTTTCTTTGATCCTGAACCTATCTCTTTAAAACTTCATACATATTCAGTCTTTTGGAATACACAAAATCTATTCACCACATGATGACTTTTTGGATATTTAGAATTTTCATATTCCCCAACATAATATTACATCCCTTATTCTGGATATTCCATTTGTATTAATGCATCCTAATGTATGTGTGTGCGTGTTGCTTTTTTGTTTGTTTTTGTTTTTTGCTTGTTTGGTTTTGTTTAGATTTTGGTTTTCAGGAGTGATATTACTATTGACTCATATTGAAAATACATTGATTTTTGTCTTTTAAACAGAACATTTGTTCAGTTGCATTTTTTCATCTTGAAGAGATGCTGTGTGTGTGTGTATGTTTTAAAAATATAGATTCGGAACTGGTGTTTAATCATTTATTCACTTCTTCTTTTATTCACTTACTCATTGCTACTATTTAAGACATCCCTTCTCTGCATGCATGTGCTGGTATGTAGCCAGCCTCCAGGCAGCCCCAGCGATTCTGAACGCTCCCCGGTATTCACACCCTTGTGTTGTCTCTTTCCACGGGAATTATGGCTGACCTGTACAACCAAAGGGATAGTGAAGACATAAGACATTTGTGATTTTGAAGTTTATAAAAGATACTGTGGCTTCTGCTTTGCTCCTTTTTGATCACTTACTCTGGGGAGAGGCAGCTGCCATGCCATGAGGACGCTGGAGAAGCCCGATGGGGAGGTTTACTTGGTGAGGACCTGAGGCCTCCCACCAACAACCAGCACTGCCTTGAAAGGCATGTGAGAGAACCAGCTTGGAAATGGACCGCTTAGTCTCAGTCAGACCTTTGGATGACTGCAGCCCCTGCAGACCTGCCATCTCGTGAGCTGCTCCCAAATTTTTGATACACAGAAACTGAGTTAATATGTGTTTCTTATTTTTAAACTGCTAAGTGTTAGGGTAATTTGTTATGCAGCAATAAATAATACCACTGGCCTCACTGTTCAGGTTAGAATCTGGCACCGAAGTGTTCCCTTTCTATTAAAATGGTTTAGTCATATTAAATTAAAGTTGGCCACTGCCTCCACGTTTACATTTTATGTTTCAGGTCAGCCAACAGTTTTCTAACTGCTTCAATCTGTTTCTCAATAACAATAATAATGCCATTTACTAAGGTGTTATTATTGCTTAAAATTTCATTATGTTTTATGTGATGATGGATTTAAAGCAAAAATCTTACTCTTATGTTTAAAGAAATGTGGTCCCCGTTTTCATGTTATTCTAACCATTATATCATGGATATTTCAATACAAGACTTATAAACAGACACTGAATGCCTTCTTCACTCTTATAGGTCCTTCTTGACTTATAAATTATTTTACCTTTCTTTTTCTTGGATAGACCTAGGCTATGGTACATACTCTATATTAGAAATGGAGATGATTTTCTTTGTGCTATATCCAATGGAATATATGTAATGCTTTTGAAATGGCTTATAACTTTAAAATTGTTCTAAAAACAAAACACATACCAAAAAAAAAGCATGTATGTCACCACAGTCTAAATTTTTAGTTTTAGAAATAATTAGCACTTGAGTTCATAATATTATTTCTAAGAAGAAACAATATATTAACTCCAGGAAATGCTAAGAAGCAAACAGAAATTACAAATAACATATAACATAGGTAGCTAGATTTAATAATCTATAATTAAGACATTAATTTGAGTGAAAGACATGATCTGGTGTGGTCTGAAATGAAAATTCAATTTTCTGCAGTCTTTGCCAGGCATTTCATCCCACCTCATCATCACTGGTGTAGGAGCACCCACATGGTGTGCCGAGTGGGGAAGAGCTGAGAGCTGCACTTGTCTCTATTTCTTGCCCCGGCAAATGTGCCCTAGGGTTGACTCCCGGAGTGTTCTGCTCACAATGTTGCAGTAGCTTTGTCCCAGTCTGAGTGATTGGGAGTAGATCTATGGTGCAGTATCAGCGCTCATTCTTTAGTTATTATTAATACTGTGACACTATAAATGAAAGAGGAAGAACAATAATAAATGATAGGACAACTGTCTAATGAGGTGGAGGTTAAGGAGTGTTAAACTGTGCTAGAATTCTATTTCCTGGCATTAAATTACGCTGCCTGATCCAAGTGCTCTCCCCAGGAAAAGTTCCTGCACTGTGTTTTTGTTAGGTGATTTATGAAATCGAGACGGCCTACACACCCACCTGTCAATAGCAGCCCCGTAGTGATCCGTGATTAACAGCCGTCCAAACAATTCTCTGTCCCTGTGGCTCCCTTTGCATGGACCCTGCTCTCTCTTTCTTTCCATGACTTGTCACTGTTGGTCGACTATCCTTAAGAGAACATAGTCCAGTACAGATGTAGAAGGAGATTTCTCCCACAGCATTCTTACTTTTTCAAGATGGACCAGAATGGAAGGGAGAAAAGCTTGGCATGTCTTTATTTTCCCATGTATCATGAGCAGGAGAAGAGAGGAACACTCAACGTTCCTATGAGCAGCTTGGTGCCAAGTGAGGTGGAGGTGATTCTGTCACTCTACGTTTATGTATGGAATCTCCATAATGTGTCAGGTGCTGTGGACATAGTGGAGAAAAAGACATGCAGGGACCTTGCTGTTCTTAAAACTTCAAGGTGGTGGAAGAAAGATATTACCAGTCCTAGAAGTGTTATAAATGGAAACATTAAGGATCCTATGGGAGTAGATGACGAGGGGTGAAATGTAGGCTGGGAGATTCTAGCTTATTGATATTAGGAAGCCAAGTGCTGCCTCTTTTTGGTTGTTGTTTCCATTTTACATACACATGGGCATCACAACGGTGTGGTAACATGCTGAACAGAAATATGCCAACTGACATGGTTTATAGAAGGCTTTGTAATGACAAAGAATAGCGTCATCTGTTTGGAAATGTTTACCCAAAGCAAGAGGCAGTGTGGCATGCTTCCAGAACAGTTTTAGTTGTGATTCCCAATCCTGACTGCACATTAGAATTACCTGGGGAGCTTTTAAAAATTCTGATGCGTAGGCCACCCCCAAAACCAATTAAATCAGAATCTCTGGGGGTGAGACCCAGACACCAATGCTCTTTAAAACTCCCCAGGTGATTTCAGTGTGCAGCCAATTTAAGAACCACTGAATTATAGGCTAACTAGGCCTTCCAAAACTCCCCACAAGCCCCTACAGCTGCCAATTTTACCACTTTTGGAGGAAAAAAAAATCACCAGGTGCAAGAAGCTCCTCTTTGCCATCCTAAATGTTTAACTTCATTAAAAAAAAGTAAGGTTTAATTACACAGTAAAATGCACAGATCCTAAGTGTTGGGTTCCATGAATTTTGACAAGGTATGTACCCAGGTAATCCACATACTGATTGAAATACAGAGCATTTCATCACCTTAGAATTCTTCTAATATCCCTTTTCATTCTTGACCCTCCCCACTAAGGCAAAAATTATCCTAATTTCTATTTCATAGTTTAGGTTTGACCAGTCTTGGACTTCATAAACATGGAATCATATAGTATGTTCTTTTTTGTTCTGGTTTCTTTCCCTCAGCGTGATGTTTTTGAGATTTATCCATGTATCAATAGTTTGTCCCTCTTTATTGATGAGCAATATTCCATTGTACAAATATACAATATAACCCAAAATTTGTGTATCCATTCTCCTGTTGATCAACATTTGGTTTGTCTCCAACTTTTATTAATGTGAGTTAAGCTCAGTGAAAACTGCAGTACAAGTTTCTGTGTGTATATATATGTTTTTTTAATTTCATTTTCATTCTTCACTGCTAAATGCAACTGTTGGGTCATGAAGTAGTTGTATAATTAATTTAAAAACTACCAGTTTTTCACAGTGGTTACACCATTTTATACTCGTTTCAGCAATGCATGGGAGACCCAGCTGGTGTGTGTCTTCCCCAATTTTGGCATTGCACATTTCTTTCAATTACTGTTCTAATTTTAGCCATCCTCTTGAATGTGGAGTGGTAACTACCTGTGGTTTAATTTGCTTTTCCCTGGTGGCCAACAATGTTCTGTGTCTTCATGCATGTTTATTAGCTATTTGTGCATTCTTCTTTTGGTGAAGTGTATGCCCAAAATCCTTTTCTATCTTGGTATTTGTTTCTTATCTTTTTGTTATCTATTCTTGTGAGATCTTACTATAATCTTGACATGAGTCATTTTTCAGAATGCATATCATGAATTTTTTCTAGTCTTATACTTGCTTTTTCACTTTGGTCATGGTGTCTTTGGTTGAACAGCAGTTTTTAATTTTGATGAAGTCTAGTTTATCATGTTTTCTTTTATTATTACTGATATTTGCATCTGTCTAGGAAATGTTTGCCTAACTCTAGGTTATAAAGATCTCTTTATGTTTTCTTCTAGAAGCTTGCTACTTTTTAGCTTCTAGAGTTAGGTTCGTAAGCCATCTAGAATTTTGTGTATAGAATTAGGTATGAATTGAGTTTTCACTTTTTTTATTTAGTTTTCAACACACAGTGGTTATTGATTTCTACTTGCTGTTAAACACTATTTGATACAAAGCTTTGAAAGCCATTTTCTGAGAGCACTTAAAATCTCAAGTCACTGATAAAAATACTTTAAAAGTATGTAGTATTTATTTTCTTTCTTTACTACAAAACTTTTATTTATTATATTTTAGATATAATTTTCATTGTAGTCTTAGAAATACTGTAAAAATATAGTCCAAAGAATTTTATCAGGTGTTTATGAAGTTTGATTTATCAATAAGAAGCCAATTTTTTTTTTTACTTTGAACTGAGTTCAGAATTTGAAGTTTACACTATCTCCAACAGGCCTTATATTTTTGTTTTATGTCAAAAGTGATGAGGACGTTAGATGATTCTACTCTGTATTAAATCTGATCTTGAATCTAAAGGATAGAGAATGAAACACATAAAATATGGTAGAATATAAAACAGAGTTTAAAAATAAGGCCTATTAAGGAAAATTTACTCTGGGGGGGCAATTTAGAAAAAGAGATAATAAATGTCTTTTAGGGAAATTAAGCAGGTGAAATTAAAAAAATAACAATTTCAAGGAGAAGAAATGAGTTAAGATGAGAAGTTAGAAAGTGGACCCGATGAACTATTTTACATTGCAAATTCTTCTAAGTAATGATTTTAGAAATTAGCAATTGGCATTAAAGTGCCCTTTTCTGCATTGCAGACTGAGGGTTCCCAGCAAACAACAGCGGGAGACGAGCGGGTGACGACGGTGGGACTGCTGACTGCCTGAGGTCTGGGGCATCTTCCGTCTTTTTCTGCTATTAGCCATCATTGGGTTTACTATTGGTCTGTGACAGTGATTCTCCTTTGAAGAAACAAATACAGATAGGAAGATATCTGTTTATAACGTGAGAATAGATTGGTAATAACTGACCTCCTTTTAACCTTTTGGCCCTGTCTTTAATGTGTAAATAAAACTGGAGAGAAACAGGATCGTTGGTATTTTGGTAACACAGGATCAGTGGAAACTGACTTGCCTGGTGTTTCACTAACTGGTGGGTGAAATGCCATTAGCATGACAGAAACAATAACAAGCTTTCCTAGTTTTTATAAGTCTGTAGTAAATGTCTTAGTTAAATAAGGTAATGGATGAAAAACTTATTTGGGGAAGTATAAACACAATATAAATGTGAGGTATTATTATTTCAAGGCTTAATTTATAGATTATAATTGTAGAGATAACCTGAAGTAAAATACGTGTACTTTCAAAGTAAATAAGTGGTCTCTCTGTGGCTTATTGGTCACATCTGAAATAAGACATTGTTAATCTGGCCCCCAAATGAGAAAAATAAGGCTCCCACAGAAAAATTGAATGGGAACAAGAGTACATAAATCATATGCTGGTGTCAATACAGGTGATCAGTTGGCATTAATTTGAACTCAAGAACTAGAAGCTATCATCAAAAGCAGAGTTAAAACTTAAATGCTATTCAACAGATTTAGGACAGTCTTTACTTGCTTAACTTGCTCAAATTATTTAAAAAAAATCAATTCTATAAACTGTAATCAAATGACATTTGGACTCCATACCATATTCATCTCTATAAACCATTTTTGCTGTTTCTGCTGAGTAATAAAGACACCATTTACTGATGTATAAGAGAATGCACGTCCTGATGACCATGAAGAGAGAGTCTTGCTAGTGCCAGAGGTCAAATACTTATGTCAAAAAGACCGTGTTCAGTAGCAATAAAAATCAACGAGGTATCAATAAAACCCAATGCGGCCACATAAAAACTGTGGGTTTTCAGGTTGATGTGTATGTAGAGTAAGCATTTATTTTTCACATAGGCATTGAGATATTATAGTCGGCAGTTTTCTTTCCCAGCATCTTTCTCATGCCATCCTCTCCAAGAAAACAAGAATAATGTGGCTTCTCTTCAATAACTTACGTGCAATTCAGAAAGTATCAAAACATAAGGATTTTTCTTTTCTTTAAGAAGAAAAAAATTCTGAGCCAGCAGTTTAGAAATGTATATATATCATCATGTTCTAGTACCCTGGGGGATACCATTACATGGTCATCCAAAAACACTGTTCTCATTAAAAAATGGTAATAATTCAGTTAGGATGGTGTGTATACATTCTATAAGTTTGTTTAATGGTGTTAGATAGGGTATTTTTACTAAATTCAAATCAACAGACATTGATTGCTACCTACTATATTGATAGTTTAAGTCAGAAAAATCCTCATGTGCAACGAACCCTGGTTATCCAAAGTAGGGTCCAGACAGCAACATTATTAGCATCATCTGGGAACTTGTTAGAAATGCAAAAGGAAAAAAATGAGATACTAACCTAGCTCTTGAACCAGACACTGCATTTCTGCAAGATCCCTAGGTGGTCTGCGTGATCCGAGTTTGAGAAGTAAGCCTTTCACCTCCGTTCGTGTTGCCGTAGATATTAAAGCTTTCTACTTAACTTGCAAACCTTTCTTATTAACTCAGTTTGTGGCAAAATTTGGAGAACTTGTACAATTTATTTACTTTTTTTTTTAGTTCTCCAGATTTCAAAAGGGAAATGAGACCTTAGGGAGTAATAAGCCTTTATTTTTGCAGAAAAACAAGGGTTCACCAACAGAGCAGAAGAGGCAGGGACCCAAAGGTCAGAGAAAATTTGTGCTCACTTCCCACCCCAGTTCTCAGCCACATGATTCATCATTTTGATCAAGAGCACATTTCTGCACACTCTGGTGGTGTAGGCAACACCCAATTTAGGAACTGATTGTGATCCAAACAGTCTTTTGTAAATTGGTGATTTGAGGCTTTCAATGTATTTTTTCCATAGGAACAAGGATAGAGTCAGTGGGTAGGTTTCCTCACAGTCTGCAAACACCTATTTAATTTATAATGCCTTGAGAAGTAAAATGTTGAGAGGGACTGAGGAAAAGCAAGCATATTAGAGGGACACATATCCAGGTTCAAGGCTTGCCTGCATCATTCTACAACTCTTCATCTTGACTAAGTTATTTAACCTCTTTAGTATATGTAAAATAAATTACAACAATAATTCCCTCACAGAATCTTTGTGAGAGCTGAAATGTGTATTATCACACTTGTTGTTGAATTAAGTAACTTTTACAATTGGCTACAAAAGAGTTTAAAGAGGGCTTGCCAAGAAATACTGGTGAGTATGGATTAGGACACCTGATTCGTGGAGAAAGAGGGTGAGGATCTCAGGAAAAACTTGTTTATAGAAAATGACACCTTTAACTGGAACATAATCAACAAAAGCAAAAAGCAAGCAAAACTTAGCCAGAGACATTGAAATTAAGAACAATCTAACAATAGCCAGTGGGGAGGGAGGGGACAATGGGGAGGAGGGTTTACAGGAACCACTATAGAGGACACATGGACAGAACCAAGGGTGGGGAGGGGGGCAGGGAAGGGAGGTGGGATTGGAGGGGGAGGGGAAGGGAGAGTATGCAGATAACTGTAATTGAACAACAATAAAGTTAAAAAAGTATATATATATATATAAAAAAAAAGAAAATGACGCCTTGACAAGTGAGGGGGACTCTATGTGGGGTTGGGTAGAAACTGGAGGAGAATGTTTGAGGCAGAAGTTGTGAACTAGGGTTACAAGGCATATATAGGTCATGCACGTGAAATATGGTGAGGGGTACAGAGTAAAGAGGAGGTTGTTCAAAGGTATTGGGTTAGAGCTCTAAGAAAAGACAGACTGCTGGCATTTGCCTTTTTTTCCCCTTTCTTCCTTGCTTCCTACTCTTTTGATATTGCCAACCTACCCCAACCACACTGGAGGATGACTGGGAGGGGCCAGAAGTGTCTGGGAAGCATCACGATCACCGTTTTGGTCCCCAGCAACAAGGAAGGAAGGGAGAAGAGGGAAAGTAACTGTTAGGTAGAATTGGGTCTGGAGGCCAATGCCTGTGGCCTCCCTGCCACCAGCAATGGATATCCTTGCATTGAATATAGTACGTTAGATGAAGGAAACTTAAGACTGATTGAGATAATGTAGGTAATACCTTCTTAATATCAGTTATCACTTTATAAAAGTGAGGAGTCAGTCTAACATTGCACTTCAATTTGAACCAGGGGTGGCTGGGGAACAAGGATTATTTTTTGCTTTCTCTTGATTTTTTAGTCAAATTTTATTTTCCTCTGGCATGTTGTGGTTATTTTTTGCCAATGATGTCATTTTAGCAAACCCAAATTATGTCCTCTTTCAGAAAACTAAGTGGAGAATTGAAGTAATTATCTTAATATTGACAGACTTTCAGTCGGGATTTTGGCCAAAACAGTGTGTACTATTTTGATTGTGACTTGATATTTTCCTTTGTTTTCTTTTAGGTGTTGTCCACTTAATAGTTTTTTTGCTTGAGTTTGTTTATCAGTAGAAGGTAATGTTTTTCTTGTCTTTTTATAAAAATGCTGAAAGGAAGTGTGATTTTGTGATGCCAAACAATATCCATGGTAATAATTTGAGTGTATTCAGATAGTGCATTAACATTGATGAAGAACTTCAATGTATGTTTTCATTGTTTGGTGTGTATTATTACTCTGAAAGGTGGGCTGGACAGGTTCTTCCACTACTCTTGCACTTGAAGGGAGTTCCAAGGAGATACAGCACATGCAAGGGGAGGCAGGAAGGAAGGATAGTGATAATGCTAGGAAACTAAGTACAAAACGCTGTGAATACCATAGCAAAGGATACGTGTTATATAAATTGGTACACAAGGTTAGAAAGGTAGACATGGACCAGTTTTGAAGGAAATTATAGGTGATGTCAAGAAATTTGAACCTAAGCCTTCAATTTATTGGCAGTCATTAAAAGATTTTAATGAAAGGAGCAGCAAGATACTTTATGGTTTAGAATTATTCTTAGAGTCTAGGTCTTCTAAACTTTAGTACAATGCTTTGCTCAAGCATATAGTTCATGAGATTCCAATTGAGAATATAAAGTTAAGAGTTTTAATGCTATGCATTAAAGCTATGAGACTTGATGTGAGCAATGGAGAGAAAAATAATGACATCTGAAGAATAAGTCCTGGGTACTCAAACACATAAAGGAGAAAAGGAAGCACAAGAAGATTAAGAGTGTTGGAAATTCTGGATCTTTCCCTTCACTATGTGTATGATGGGATTTTAAATATGATTGTAGATATAATCTTTTATTATAGTAAGAAACTTCAACATGAGATCTGACCTTTTAACAAATTTTAAGTGTATAATATAGTAGTTACCTATAGTCATGATGTTGTACAGCAGATCTCTAGAACTTATCCTAATAACTGAAGCTTTGTAATGGTTTTATCCCGCTATTCTTCAGGGTCTTTTTGAATATGGAGTTGGGCTCATTTGCATTTCCTTAATAGTAACACTCACATTTCACATTATCATCTGTGTACACAATATAAACATTGAGGGCTGCTGCTTTCTCTTAACTCCCTCACTGGACCTGGGATAGTGGTGGCATCCTGTTGTCAATCAAATATATAGTGGGCAGCCTCAGGACAGACCTCATTTTTATCAGAATACTAGGCAATCTCAGATTGTTCTGAATTTCCCTCATCATCATTTTTTCCCTTCATTTTAAGCTTATGCTTCAGGCTTTTGGTTTTTTACCACAAATCCATGTTCATTGGTTGTAAATGTCATATAAATAGAATTATAAATATAAATATAATCTTTATATATAAATACATATAAGTATATAATTATACACATATATAATATATGTCTATAAATACATAAATATATATAAAATATTTAGGCAATTGGACTTTGTCTATAAGATAATGAAAAAAATGAACTTTCATTATTTGGGATTATACCAAAACTTACTGTGGTGGGAAATAGAATATAGTGCATTATCATGGTTGTAAAGAAAACATCTTATGGAAAGCAGGAAATTGTGGTAATTTGTGGAAGTTATTGTTTCCTTAATAAAAAATTAAACAAAAATAATAAATAACATACTTAAAGTCACTTTCTCTTTCTCTCTCTCTTTCCCTCCCTCCCTCCCTCCTTCCTTCTCTTTCTCTCCACATCTTGGTCTCTTCCTATCATCTATATTTAATGGTATAAGACTAGAAACTGAGAGAAACCATAATGTATGTTTTTCTAATTCAAGGATATTACTTGTAATACTGCAGCCTAGGGAGGTATTAGTGGAATCTGATCCTGCCCAAGGAGCAAATGATACTCCTATTCATTGGGTTGTAACACAAGGGTTGATTTATAGCTCAATGTACAAAAGAACTGCACAGGAAGTTCTTTGGTCTTTTATATAAAAACACAAAATTAAACAACATAGACTATAAGAATCTGTTGTCTTTGATTTGATATTTCTGTAGAGAAAACTACAAGGAGCTTAAAAATTAAATTCTTCCAACTCTTTGATTAACAATGGAAGTCTATAAAGACGCACCATATTTTTGTTTGATTTTGATTTATATGACATGCTCAACACATTTCTGTGGTGCTCTGTAGTTAAGCACACACATATGGAGAAAACAGAATTTTCATAATTCATGATGTTGGCTTTTAACAAGTACTTCTTACAGATTTTTTTCAAGGTTAAACTGAGGCAGAATGCAAAACAGTTAAAAATATGGACCTCAGGATCAGACTGCTTCAAGTGCTTTGAACTTAAATCCTGAATGTGTCATTTCAACTGTGGATACTTCAAAAGCTATTAAATCTGTCTGTTTTTCAATTGATTTATTTGTAAAATAGGAACTATATAATACATTTTACAAAGTTGAGGTGTTGATCACTAAAATGTTGTTGCCTAGTGAGTACATTATCACCAGGTATTGCATGTGCTTAATAAATGTTGCAGATTTCTTGAGTCCAGATTGTGTCCTCCTGCCTTGAGCTCCTGGGTCTGTTTTGTTTGTTTTTGGTTGTTATTGTTTTTGGCTCTTTCAGTCCATCAATAGTTCTATTATTTTATTTTCTT
>PVJI01028188.1:0-16796 GCA_004026765.1 Micronycteris hirsuta
GCCTTGACAGCTCCTCGGGCCTTGACTGCTTCTCAACCCCGGGAAGAGTATGTGCTTGATAATCAGTGTTCCACTGCAAGGTCAGTCTATGAGAACAAGACATCCTGGGGCCGAGGCCAGATCACGCAAGAAGAAGGACCTGTTCTCAGGGGAGTGACCAATGACTTAGCCTTTGTATTCAGCTAGCTACTATCTATCACTAACGTGTATAAAAAGACTTGTAGCTTTGAATAAAATTGCCTTATGCCAGCAGAGCATTTGGTCCTCTCCTTTATTTCAGTCCCTCACCCTATCCCACGACCACCCTTGCTGCAGCGGGCTGCGCCAGCTTGTGGTCACAGGGGGCCCCTCCCCTTCCTCATTAGACCCAGAGCTGACCTGACACGACCTCTTATGCTCTCTGATGAGGACCCAGAGTTCATGTCACGGGGCTCCATCCTCTCTTAGGTAAGAGTACTTCTCCCAGCAGTCAGAGGACCCAGGGCTGACTTGGCAGGACCCTTGCTCTCTTGGAGTAGGACCAGTTTTCACACTGTGATACACACTGCCCTCTAGTGTGCATCTTTGGAATAGCATATGAATCGAGGCCAGCCGGAAATGCTCTTTTTGTTGCCATCTTGTGGGCATCTTGGGAATAGCACCTCATTTTTTTTTTTTTTTACGATTTTATTTAGACAGAAGGGAAGGGAGAAAGAGAGGGCGAGAAACATCAACGTACAGTTGCCTCTCATGTGGCCTCCCAGCAACCCAGGCATGTGCCCTGACCAGGAATTGAACTGGCGACTCTTTGGTTCGCAGCCCACACTCAATCCACTGAGCTACACCAGCCAGGGCTGTAGCTCCTATCATTTTGCAAGGACACTTTGAAGCCCTACCGCACGTTACGTCATCACTACCTCAGGAAGGTTTTTTTTTAAGATTTTATTTCTTATTTTTAGAGAGAGGAGAAGGGAGGGGGAAAGAACAATGTATGGTTGCCTCTTACATGGCCCTCACTGCGGACCTGGCCAGCAACCCAGGCATGTGCCCCAACTGGGAATCGAACCGGGACCTTTTAGTTCCCAGCCCGCGCTCAATCCACTGAGCTACACCAGCCGGGTAGGAAGGTTTTTAAAAAGACTTATTTTTATTTTTTTATTTTTAGAGAGAGGGGAAGGGAGGGAGAAAGAGAGGGAGAGAAACATCAATGTGTGGTAGCCTCTTGCATGCCCCCCTACCAGGCATGTGCCCTGACTGGGAATACAACTGGTGACCTTTTGGTTTTCAGGCCGACAGTCAATCCATTGAGCCACACCAGCCAGGGTTCATGTTAAGTTTCTTATACCTCTACAGGCTTTATTTTTTTTTTGAAACAAGGTTGCAGTTTTGATCCCTAGTCAAGGCACATGCGAGACTCAATCAGTGGCCCTAGCTGGTGTGGCTCAGTGGATTGGGTGTCCGCCTGGGAACCAAAAGGTCACCAGTTGGAGAGCATATGCCTGGGTTGTGGGTCAGGTCCAGGGCATGTGAGAGGCAAACTATAAATGTTCCAAATAAAAAAATAAATCAATAAATTAAAAAAATAAAGCAAAATACAATTTCCGTGTGGATCTGCATTTGTTACGGGATCTCCTATTCTTTTCCCTCAGTTTGTCTAATCAGAGGGCATTACTCCACTATGTTACTGACTGAAGCTTCATAATACAATACACCTTTTAATTATTCCTTATTTTAACAGGTAAACTTAAATTGAACTTGTTTTACTTTAAAAAATTTTGCTGAGCCCTGGACAATGTGGCTCACTTGGCTGGAGCATTGCCCTGTGAGGCAGGATAGATAGTAAACCAGGGAAAGGAGGAGGAGGAAGACACGTCTCACCCACTGACTCAGCCGTCCTGAGCCTGATCTGACAATAGTGCCAGGTGTTCGGAACATCACAAGAAACACCAATGGTAGCACAGGAGGAGGGGGCCCTTGAAATTCTATGTATCATTTCCGCTGTCTGGGAAAGAAAGCCTTTGAAACTGTGTGTTAATTCCAAGGTCTGGTTGGCAGGTGGGAGGGGGTCCACGGTGCCCAAAGAAAAAGCCCACAAAACAACTTTGGTTACTTGCCTACATCTGGTCACCATCTGTTTTACGAGGTAGTCCATAATGTTTACAGAAACAGCCCATAAATAACTTTGGGTGACTGCCCCAGCTTTAATGAACTGTCTCTTGTTATGTATCTGTTTTACAAGATGACCAAATGGGGCCTGAAGCAAGATGAGAATTTGGCTGGCCAAGATGGAGGCATAGGTAGACACACTGTGCCTTCTCGCACAACCTAAAGAGGAAAAACAACAATTTAAAAACAAAAACAACCAGATCTGACAGAAAATCAAACTGTATGAAAGTCCTACAACCAAGAAGTTAAAGAAGACAACGTTCATCCAGACCGGTAAGCGGGTCCGAGCTAGATGGAGAGCGCGTGGCTAGACGGCGGTTTGTGGAGCTGCTCGGGCAACGCTGCAGCTGCCCGGAGAGACCTGTGGCTGGCCAATCCAGACCCAGCAGGGTTGAGACTGGTAGACTGGGCGGTCACTCATTTGCGCACAGATAAACTGGGAGAAAAAGCTGGGGAGCAGAACAGACTGTGCAACCCACCATCGCTGGGAAATAAAACCTCAAATTACCGATTGAAAACACCTGGGGGGGTTGAGGCGGCAGCAAGAGGAACTCCCGGCCTCATGGGAGAGTTCACTGGAGAGACTCACAGGGACTTGGAAGTGCACAAGCCCACCCACCCAGGAACCAGCACAGAAGGGCCCAATTTGCATGTGGGTAGCAGGGGAAGTGCGGAGAGCCTGCAGAGAGCAGAGCAAGTGCCATTGTTCTGTCTCAGGCCCTGCCCCCACAGACAGCATCACAACACAAAGAACTTATGTGTATGGACAAAAACTAAAGGGTGGGGAGTGGGGGATGGTGTGGGGCGGAGGGGAATAAAGGGGGGGATGGGACAACTGTAATAGCATAATCAATAAAATATATTAAAAAGAAGATGAGGATTTGGGCTAACAGACTCCCACATGTACCTACATTTGGGTAGTCACGTCCCTTGGGGAAGCTGGCACCACCTTTACCCATCAATCAATATGTAACTTCACCCCCATCCTGCCAACTGTGTAAGTCCTCTGGACAAAGGATCGGATGCTCTTGCCACACTGTAACAGGGTGTAGGCTGGGAGGTCCCAGGGTCCCCAAAGGGGTGATTTGTAAGGGGGTCCAGAACTTGGGGCATCTGGCTAGGGCATGGGAGTCATGGAGCAGGGCCACTGAGAGTAATTTTTGCATGTCACTAACAGCAGGCTAACTTCCAGCCTGGGTGGAGCCAGAGGGTATGCATAAATTTGACCCCCGATGTAACTGGAAGGCAGCTCTCCCTGGATATAGAGCCTGCATGAGAGCTTGGAGATGGTCACTCCACACCATGCGGCCACACCTGCCTGGATTTACTATGGCAGCCAAGAAAGGCAGAGAATAGGGAGTGCTGGCAGGTGTAGCCAATTGTAGGAGGAGTCAGAAATGAGGTAAGGAGGAGATTCCAGGCTGGGATTTAAACGAAAGGCAGACCCCCATGTAGGTGGAGAAGACAATGCAGGACTATGGATGGAGACGAGGTGAGACCCTGCAGGAAGAAAAGGGGTGAAAGGACTCTCGCTGGTGAGCTATGAGAAGCTGCCACATGGGTTTGGATTAAGAACCGGAAAATGCTGCGGCGAAACAGCTGATGGTGCTGGGAACCTTGGGAGACCACAGATGAGTGGGAGGAACTGGGAGTCTAGCCAAGCCACGGACTTATATTTCTTTTTCCTGAGATACAGGACCTCTGACTGGCCTGGTTGGGCAAAGGGGCAAAGGCAGGACTGTGTGTGTGTGGGTGTCTTAAAGAGACTTTGAAATTAAGAGAATTTAGAGTAATGTTGACATTCCGCCATTACTCTAAACCTGTATAACTTTTGAATAAATAATTCCTTTCATTTTCACCAAAATCTGGCATTGAGAATCAGAATTCCTAACACCTGGTGGTTGGCAAGAACAACAACAGTGACATAAAAATCCCAGGGTAGGGGCTTGTTTCGGTAACAGTATCTGGGCCCCCCACAGGTTCCTTTTGGTAACAAACCCTGCTCTCGCCGCCCTTACCTTGCCACACCCTGAACCTGTGGCTTTCACCCCCACCTCAGCAAGGCCCATTCTCTTCTTTGAGAACGTATCACTAATAAACCCTGCTTGCTTGCTAATAGACTTGCTGATCTGTAATTCTTTACTGCGTCCTCAAGAAGAACTGAGTTTCTCCCATAACAATCCCATAAACCAAAAGTGTAGTTCGAGCTGGCTGGTGTGGCTCAGTGGATTGAGCACTGGCCTGTGGACCAAAGTGTTCCTGGTTCGATCCCAGTCAGGGCACATGCCTGGGTTGCAGGCCAGGTCCCTAGTGGGGTGCGTGAGAGGCAACCACACATTGATGTTTCTGTCCCTATCTTTCTCCCTCTATTCCCCTCTCTCTAAAAATAAATAAATAAAATCTTAAAAAAAAAAAGTGTAGTTTGAGCTCTAGTCAGGGCACACACCTGGGCCGTGGGTTCAGTCCCCAGTGGGGACACTTACGAGAGGCAATCCTTCAAGATTTCTCTCCCTCTCTCTCTCTACCTCCCTTCCCTTCTCTCAGAAATCAATAAGCGTCTCCTCAGGTGAGGATTAAAAATTTTTTTTGCTGATATTTTAATCTAGATCATATTAAATTTATAGGTAACTGAGAAATTGAGATCATTATATATTTTTCTATCCAAAAACATGCTGTTACTTTCCTGTTGTTCAAGTATCTTTTTTTTTTTTATTTTTAAGATTTTATTTTTATTTTATTTTTTTAGAGAGGGGAGGGGAGGGAGAAAGAGAGGGAGAGAAACAGCAATGTACGGTTGCCTCTGACATGGCCCTCACAGGGACCTGGCCTGCAACCCAGGCATGTGCCCTGACTGGGAATCGAACCGGGACCGCTTGGTTCCCAGCCCGCGCTCAATCCACGGAGCTACACCAGCCAGGGCTCAAGTATCTTTTTGAAAAAATATTTTCTTTATTTTTAGAGAGAGGGGAAGGGAGGGAGAAAGAGAGAGAAAAATTGATTAGTTGCCTCTTGTGGGTCCCCAACTCAACCCAGGTACATGCCCTGACCAGTAATTGAGCCGGTGACCTTTAGGTCCGCGGCACGGCGCCCAAGCCACTGAGCACCCCAGTCGGTGCTGTTCAGGTGTCTTTTATTGGGTAGCATGTTATGAATTGTTTCATATGGATCTTGCACATTCTTATTAAGTTTATTCCCAGGCATTTTTCCTGTTTTGTTGCTATTGGGTCTTTTTAAAAATTATACCTTTAACTTACTGTTTTGTATATAAAGGATATTTAATTATGCATGTAATTTCTCCCACATATTACTTAATCCTATTATTTGTAATAATATAAAAGTTGATTCTAATGAGTTTCAAGGTAAGTAAGCTATCATGTAATAATAATAATCACATTATTTTAGTTATGTACAACTTAAAAATAGCTAAAGCTTGGAAGAGAACATGAAGAAGACAATGTGAAGAGATCTTCAATGTGAAAACTTCTTTTTGTTACTTATAAGTTCATTAGTGACTAAATAAAGTGGTAATGACATTCTTAGCATTTTAAATGAGATAGGGCCAAGATTCATGGTGTTCTAGTACTCAGAAATCTGAAGTATCTTGTAAGTGAAATTGTGCCCCTTGTAGGTGTTGACAGGAGAGACCTGGGTCTTCTTGCTGACGCATGTAAAGAATTACAGATCAGCAAATTTATTAGCGTGTGATCAGTTTATTAGTGACCCATTCCCATGGAAGAGAACAGGACTGGGTAGAGTCGGGAATGAAAGGCAAAGTTTCAGGGCAAAGCAGAGCGGCAAAAGTAAGAGCGGCTGAAGACCAGGGTGGCGAGCCCCTGGGCAGCCTGAGGCTGGGTGGCCAGAGGCCCTGTGGCCCTGGAGCCAAGAGCTCCTCCAAGAGTGCCCCGAGTCCCCGAGAGGGGGTTGAGGGGAAGAGAGAGAGAGAGCAATTCCTGTGTTCTGAGAACTTACATAGTTGGTGGGATAGGAGAAAAAAAGTTACATGTTGATTAACAGGTAAATGGGGTGCCAGCTTTCCTGGGGGAGTGTGACTACCCAAACTTAGGTACGGGTGGGGGTCTGTTAGCCCGAATCCTCATCTTGCTCGACTCCAATTTGTTCATCTTATTGTGAAACAAATACATGACAGGAGGCAGTTAATTAAAATTGAGGCACTTTCCAAAGTTATTTATGGGCTATTTCTGTAAGCGTCAGGGACTTCTTCATAAAACAGATATTGACAAGAGGTAGGCAATTAACCAAAGTTGTTTTATGGGCTTCTCTTTGGGTACCATGGACTCTCTCCTGCATTCCAGGCTCTGGGATGAAAGCACAGTTTCAAGACTTTCTTTCCCAGATAACGGAAACGTTACATAGAATTTCAAGGACTTCCCTTCTGATAGAGGACTCTAGAGTTGGAAAATTTCAGTTTAAAGTAAAAAGCTATAAACCTGGCAAATAATGTTTACGTTTAAGCCTTTGTTTCAGAAAACCTCAAATAAGGCCAATCCTGGCTCCTGGAAAAACAGCCATCACTTGGGGCACTGCTAATGATTACCTCCTGGGAGCAGCTAACTGCTCAAGATAGGAGTGCCTCAGCACCACTTGCCTACTCCCCTGGATTTCAAAGCTTTTACTGACCTGCTTGTCCCCCGGTATAAAAACGCTGGCTTGAACAAAGAGAGGGAAGTTGGTCTGTTAGGGTGCGAGCCCACCATCTTCTCAGATCCCCGAACCTCTGAATAAAGCGCCGTAAAAGATTCAATCGCTGTCATTGCTTATTGGGTTTGGTAGTGACAGGCAGCCCGAATGCCGGTCTGTTTTCCGGTTCCACTTCTTTCTTGCTCACATGGTGTTTCTTGTGGTGTTGGAACACCTGGCAATATTATCAGACCAGGCTCAGGACTGCTGAGTTAGCATGTGAGACCTGTCTCCTTCCTCCTCCCTGCCTCGGTTTACTATTCTACTTAATCGGCAAAAGGTGTTTCCTGACAATCAGGATGCTAGACACTGGCCAGTAACAGAATTGCAGTCTGTGTTCTTCCTATGTTGTCTCCTGACTTATAGGTAATCTAAGGAACTTAAAATATGGCAAATGTCCACATTTTCAAAAGGGAAGTTTTAGATGGTGAATTCTGGAAACTAAAAGACTAAGAGGATTGATTCTTAGTTACGCTGTAGAACAGCTATGAACGAGTGATGAGCAATGGAAAGAGGCAGTGACCCTCAGGCGTGCGCCTTGGCGCATCACAGTGTGGTTCCGTCTCCTGAGGTGTCAGACTTTTTTGCCTCCCGACTTTTTAGGGTGTCTTCTCAGCCTAGGACACGCGCCAATCTTGGCAAGATGGCGAGCTTTTGTTGTTGTTGTTCTTTAGGTCTCAGTGTGTACGCTGTCTGTGCAAAGAGAGAGGCATCGTTTCAGATCTAGGGAGCAAAGTGACGTGCGGCTTCCATCCTGGTGGACTCTTCGTTGAGTTCCACGCAGAGCAGGGCTTCTCATTCTCAGCAGTGCTAAGCAGGACAGACAGCAAACCAAGGCGGGGAGGGAGAGGGGGACACGTCCCACCCAGTAATTCAGCAGTCCTGAGGGGAGACACGTAAGATTTTCAGAGGTCACAAGGTCACGAGAGAGACCAGGATGAGCCACTAGCAGCTGGAGGGGAAACTTTTAAATTCTTTGTACTGTTTTCTCCACCTGGGAAAGGTGAAACTGTCTGTTAATCCCAAGGTCGGGAGAAGGGCGAGGAGGGGAGCCTGGAGGCTGCAAGCAGGAAGCCCTGAAACCCCAGCAGGCAGGGCACGTGGACCAGCTGGGTGCAAGCTTGCAGGCTCCTATCAAGTGCATTTCACAAATAAACCTGCTACCTCACTTTCACTGTGCTTGTTGCCCCTTTCCTGAATCCATTCTTCTGAGTAGGACAAGAACCGAGGAGGGGAAGCCCCCTAACTTCCCATACTACTGACCTTTTGGGCCACATAATTCTTTCTCTAGGGATTTTTTCCGCGTTGTATGTGCTTATTAGCATCCATCACCTCTATTCACTGCTGGCCAGTAACACCCTCCCTCACCTCCGCCCTCATGATGATCTAAAATGTGTCCCTGCTTTACCTAATGTCCCCCTGGGGCAAAATCACTTGTGCTTGAGAACCACTGGCCTTGATCGTTCCTGGAACCTGAATGATCTGGCTTTGCTATGCAGTATTTTTATTATCACTCAGTTTAAGTGATTTCTAATTCCAACTGTGATTTGTTTGGAGGGTTATTTAGAAGTGTACTTTATAACATCTACATAAAAGGAGTTTCTAGTTACCTTCTGTTCCTGATTTCTAGATTACAGTATTGGCAACGAGAGCAAGTAACCTTCCTTATATAATTTCATTCTATGGAAATTTGTTGGAACTTGCTTTACAGCACAATATGGTTATTTTTTTTCGATTTGTGTTCTTTTACTTTTGCTCTTTCAAGTCCAAAACTATAACCATGGGCATTCAGACTTCTACAAATGACACTTACAAGGAAAAAACAAAACCAAATACCAAGACAGCGAAGTGAGATGCTTGGCGGAGACAAACCACAGTCAGGGGCGTTGCCAGGGGCAGGGCTGGGAGCCGGGGGTCAGGGGCCGGGTGGCTCCTCACAGGTTCCAGCTGACAGTCAGCTTCATCCCACCCAAGACCCAGAGTCCAGTGAGACAAGGAGCACCGATTCTGCCTGCAGGGGCCAAACACCTCGCAGTGCTGACCCCAGGTGCACTGCTGGCAGGAGGTGGAGGCAGCAGTGGTCAGTGGCTGTGCCAAGTCTGCAGACCCTCAGGCCCTGACTGTGACCGCAGGGCTGGGAGCGGAGCCAGAAGTCAGACCTGGAATGTCTCCTGCAGCCACCACCCCCCCACCTCCCTGTCACAGCCCCTCTGTCTGTGTTTCAGGGCTGTGCAATCTTCTGTAGAGTCCAGCTGGAATGCCTGACAGCACCAGGTGAGACATTCACATCTGCCCATCACCTTGGGGGCAGTGCTGGGTTTACTGCTTGGGACAGTTTAGATAAGAGAGTAGTGTCCAGATGTGCCTTCACATTTCTGTCACTGGGAATAAGGGCACAAACCCCTGCCATTGTCTGCCTGTGTCCTGGCATCTCTGTCTTGGGATCAAAGTGAGACAGGAAAAGCTGCCTGTCACCTACCAGACCCAAGAAACATAGACAGGGATTGAATCCTCATGGGCGCTTTATGCAGACAGCCATGTGAGAAGACTCGGGTTCGCACCCTGATGACTGTCTCATACTTCCTTCCAAGTCAGCCTTTTTATAACAGAGAACAAAGTGTGCTGAGGGGGTTTGAATTCAGGAAAAATTAGACACAAAGAAAACGTCAGCATTCTTGCCTTAGCCTGTTGGCTGTCCCCCAGGCAGTGTGTGTGGAGGGAGAGGGATTGAGGGGGGTGGTCGTCTGTCTCTCCCTGGAACACAATGTGTTTTTTTCTTTTCTTTTTTATTTTTAATATATTTTATTGATTATGCTATTACAGTTGTCCTATTTCCCCCCTTTATTCCCCTCCACCCCCTCATTCCCCGCCCTTTAGTTTTTGTCCATGGGTCATACACGTAAGTTCTTTGGCTTCTCCATTTCCTATACTATTCTTAACCTTCCCCTGTCTGTTTTCTACCTACCGTTTATGCTACTTATTCTCGGTATTTTTTCCTCCTCTCTCCCCCTCCCACTCCCCTGTTGATATCCCTCCATGCCTTATATAAATCCCTTTAACATTTCATATAATAAAGGCTGGGTGATGATGAACTCCTTGAACTCGACCTTATCTGAGAAACACTTTATCTGCCCTTCCATTCTAAATGAAAGTTTAGCTGGGTAGAGTAGATCCTTGCCTTTCATGACTTGGTATACTTCTTTCCAGCCCCTTCTTGCCTGCAAGGTCTCTTTTGAGAAATCAGCTGAGACTCTTATGGGAACTCCTTTGTAGGTGATTGTCTCCTTTTCTCTTGCTGCTTCTAAGATTCTCTCCTTATTTTTAATCTTGGGTAAGGTCATTATGATGTGCCTTGGTGTGTTCCTCTTTGGGTCCAACTTCTTTGGGACTCTCTGAGCTTCCTGGACTTCCTGGAAGCCTATTTCCTTTGCCAGAATGGGGAAGTTCTCTTTCATTATTTGTTCAAATAAGTGTTCACTCCCCGAGTCTCCCTCTTCTCCTTCTGGCATCCCTATGACTCGGATGTTGGGATGTTTACAGAAGTCCCGGAGGTTCCCAAGCCTCTCCTCAATTTTTTGAATTCTTGTTTCTTCATTCTTTTCTGGTTGAATGTTTTTTTTCTTCCTTCTGGTCCACACCGTTGATTTGAGTCCCAGTTTCCTTCCCATCACTATTAGTTCTCTGTACATTTCCCCTTATTTCTCTTAGCGTATTCTTCATTTCTTCATCCAATTTGCAACCAAATTCAACCAATCCTGTGAGCATCCTGATTACCAGTGTTTTGAACTGTGCCTCTGATAGGTTGGCTATCTCTTGGTTACTTAGTTGTATTTTTCCTGGAGTTTTGATCTTCTCTTTCATCTGGGCCATTTTTTTTTCTGTGCGCCTGTTACTTTAAGGGGCGGAGCCTTAGGTGTTCACCAGGGTGGGGTAACCCACGTTGTTGTGTTGTGTTGCTACCTTTGGGGGTGGGGCCTGGAAGGGAGCAATGGCTTGTGCTCCGCTCACCCCCGCTCTTGGTCGCTTTCCCCCAATGAGCTCTCCTGTGAGGCTGGGAGTTGCTCCCACTGCCATTTCAACTCATACAGGTGCTTTCAATAGGTGGTCCGAGGTTTTATTTCCCCTCAATGGTGCGTTATGTGGTCTGCTCTGCTCCCCAGGGTCCTTCTCCCGGTTTATCTGCAGGGGAATGATGGACCACCTGGTCCAACAGTCTGGGCCCCGCTGGTTCCCGTGGGCTTCTCCTGGTGCTCTGGCTGGGGCTTTGCTGAGTGCGCGGACAGTGTTTTGGACAGGCGCACCTGCCACGAGTCTCTCCTGGCAAACTGCCATCTCACTTTGCACGCTCTCTGCCCAGCTCTGTCCCTCTTACTGGTCTGGATGAACGTGTCCTTTCTAACTTCTTGGCTGTCGGACTTCCACTTGGTTCAATTCTCTGTCTGTTCTGGTTGTTTGCTTTTTAAATCGTTGTTTTTCCTCTTTTGGTTGTAAGAGGAGGCACAGTGTGTCCACCTACACCTCCATCTTGGCCAGAAGTCCTCTGACTTTCCCTTCTTATAAGAAAAACACCAAAAGGAGGTTTGTAAGCGTTGGCCAGATGCTCACTTGGTTGGAGCATCATCCCATAACTGAAAGGTTGAGGGTTCCATTCCAGTCAGGGCACATACCTAGGTTGAAGTATCCATCCCTGGTTGGGACGTGTATGGGAGGCAGCCAATCATCGCATTGATGTTTCCCTCTCTCCTCCCCTCCCCTCTCTCTAAAGGCAATGACAAAAATGTCCCTGGGTGAGGTTAAAGAAAAAGAAAAGAGGTGGGTCAGCGCCTCAGCCAGCGATGCTGTGGGAAACCCAGACTTTCTCATCCTTGTTCGATTTGGTCTGAAGGTGACACAGGAACACAGTCTGCAAAGAACAATCCCCATCAGGTCTAAATCCCTTCAGCCGGGCTCCTTGAATGAGGCCAGAGTTTGCCCTTTGCCGCTTCTGACGCACATTTTTGGGAACGGGCCTCAGTCATTCTCTGGGAAGTAGATGGGAGGGATAGCCCAGTCTCTCCTTTGCCTCTTGAGACCAGGGAAGGCGTTGGGGAACATCAGTATGTCCATCTGGTGCCCAGAGAGAGCTTCCTGAAAGGACAGCAGGAGAGAGACCGCAGCACAAGCCTCACTGTCCAGTAAGCCCAGCGGCTGTCAGGGCCACGCTGACCTGTGGGGAGGGCTTGGGTTTGCTGCATCTGAGGCATCTTGGGGGCCCTCAATCAGAAGGCATCACCTGGGCAAAAAGCTGCAAAACCAAAGAGAAGTAGGCTAGGGCACAGAGGACAGTGCCCGTGGTCCTGCCTGAGAGCCACTACTCAGCGTCGTATTTCTCCTTTGCTCCCCAGAAAGCAGTGCCCCCCCCCACCATGGCCTCAAAGATTTTGAAACACCTTCCTCAGGAGAAGAAGGCTGAGAGGAGGATGCTGACATCCTGCGAGGCCTGAAGGTGGAGTGAGCTTTCCCCTTAAATGCAGGGCACTGGAGAGCTTTCCTGGGCCCTGAACGCCCTGCACACACTGCGTATGCACATCTGTACTGGAACTAGGCTGAGATGTGCTGCACAGACTCTCCCTGGGAACACCATTCTTGTCCAACACGGGGGTTGGTGAAACCTCAACCCAGCCCGGGTGTGGGACCCAGTGTAACTGTGGAAACTGAAGGAGGGTGTTCAAGGCATTTGGAAGGGAAAGAGGCTGCTGAGGAAGTCAGACGGGGCTCTGTGCCATTTAAAGGAAAGCCGTGTGGGTGTGTCCGTGTGTATGTGCACAGAAAGCTCTAACTTGCTGTGTTAATTGGTGCACCTTCTGGATTATGGAATAGAGGGTGGTTTTATTTTCTCTATTTCCCAAAGTCACTTTTTAAAAAAACAACAACTACATATCATCAGAAAAAAAAAAAACACACAAAAAAAACAATAATGTCCCCATCAAGTATGAGAGTCTGTGAAAGAAGATCTTAAAGCACAAATTTCAAAATGTTACAGGAACTATCTCTTTTAAAAAATTATTTTTTTAGCCCTGGCTGGTGTAGCTCAGTGGATTGAGCGCGGGCTGGGAACCAAGCGGTCCCGGTTCGATTCCCAGTCAGGGCACATGCCTGGGTTGCAGGCCAGGTCCCTGTGAGGGCCACGTGAGAGGCAACCATACATTGCTGTTTCTCTCCCTCTCTTTCTCCCTCCCTTCCCCTCTCTCTAAAAATAAATAAAAATAAAATCTTTAAAAAAATTATTTTTTTAAAAGCTTTATTTAGTAACTTTTAAGAAGTCTGATCTTTGAAGACAGCATCGGTGGGTGACATACCTCCCCAAGGGCGGCTCTCAGAGGCCTGTCGGGCACTGTCCAGGGCAATTAGGACCAGGGCCAGACCTGGGGCCAGACCAAGGACAGACAGGTCAGGGTCTATGTGTCAAGACAAAACTCCAAATTTCAGAAGGGCTTACCTGACCCCAGTTGTGGAGGGCAGTGAGCTGTTCTGTGTGGCTGACCATTCTGGTGTGTGACCCCCCTCACCTGCCCAGATATGGTCCCCAAGCCAGCCCGCAGCTCCCTTACCTGGGCGGCAGACAATCAGAACATAAACCAGGTGGGACTGGCCATGGCTGCGGTGGCCACTGTAGTCGCAGTCGTGTGTGATGGAGGCAGGTGGCCATGCCGTTCTGTCACCTCAGCAACTGATGTTTTTGCCCAAGGACTATTGCCCTGCCCCATCCAGGTCCATCACAGTGTCATGTGGAGGAGTTGGGAACCAGCAGGTGAAGCTGGAGTGGCCTTGAAGGTCCACCAGGTGTCATAGGGACAGGACAGTGACTTCAGCTGCCTGTCAAGGACAAGAGACGCAGAACACAGCAGATGTGAGGCTACCTTCACTCCTTGGAGCCTCCACCTCAAAACAAGGATGGTGTCTGCCAGCCACTGATGGGGGTGCGGGAGGGGTGTGTAAACACCCAGCTCCCTGCACGAGGTGGTCTGAGACGGTGTGAACTATGCAAGCAAGGCTGAAACAAAAGGTTCTGTGTATGACTTAGCTTTGAGAGCCGCACACCATTTTCACAACAGAAATCAGCTCGGTTGTGTGAAGGAGGGACTGTAGAAGGGCAGGGGTGACAGCATGTGGATTTGGGGGACACCCTGGAGGCTGGCAGCTACGCTAGGAATGTGGTTGGCTGCTGAAGGGGAGGGAGAGGGAACAGACCTCTCTCTATCCATCTTGGATTGCTAAGTCTTCTGGGAGAGCTCCAGGGTCTGTTCTGGTGGGTGGTGGTAACCATCACCTGGCAGTCCGTGGGCTCCCGTCCCCACTGTATCTCAGTGCCAGCCCCTCTGCCAGCTGTACACTAGGACTCTGCCCCTCTCCCACGGCCCATGCCGAAAGCCACAGAATGTTGAGTTTATGGTGTTCTCTCTGGGCTGCGCTGGTGGGGGGAGAAACAGGGAAGGGAAACAAAACCCAAGAAATACACCTTCTTTTAAAAAAGCATAAAAGAAAATAATAGTGGATATTTATTATTGAAATCCATAGTTTATGTAGACATTCTTCTTCACAAGTCTGGCACTGGGAGGACAGAAGGGTCATCGTTCCAGGTCATGGGGGTGGGTGTCCCCTTTGGAGAAGCCACCCCAGCAGGAACAGGATGGGTCATGCTTAAGTCTTCCTCATGCAGGAGGGTATCATGGGGCCCTCACTAATTGTTTGCCGTCTCTATGTATTGAACTCAGCTCTGGTTCTAAGAAAAGCGTGATCTCTGGGAGCTGTTAGCGCCTTCCGTATGCTTATGCAGATACAGATGTTTACCCTATTCTGACCCTGAGTCTTGCTGGACTCCCACCCAATGGGTTCATGGGAATTTTGTGTTCTTGGGCCATTGTGGACAATTATCTCACGTTCTCATGGAAGAGGACAGGTCTTACTGAGGTGTGGGTGAAAGGCAAGAGCACCAGGCCCTTTGTCCTGAGGACTTACATAGTTGCTGGGTTGGGGGAGAAGTTACATATTGATTTGTGGATAAACGTGGTGCCAGCTTCCACAGGGTATGTGAGCACACAAATGTAGGTATGTGCGGGGGTCATTAGCCCGAATCCTTCTCTCGTTTTAGACCCCGTTTGGTCATCTTGTAAAATAGATACGTGACAGGAGGTAGTTAAAGTTGTGGCAGTTCCCCGAAGTTATCTATGGGCTCTTTCTGTAAGCACTAAAGACCCTCTCATAAAACAGATATTGGCCAGAGGAAAGCAATTAGCCAAATTTGTGTTACGGGTCCTTTTCTTGAGAGCTGTGGACCCCCTCCCATCTTCTAGGCCTTGGGATGAAGAGTTTCAAAGCCTTTCTTTGCCAGATAGTGGAAATGATACACAGAATTTCAACGTGTTAGCATGGTGTTTCTTGTGATGCTGGAACATCTGGCAATAGAATTGGGCCGGGCTCAGGACTGCTGAGCTGCTGGGTGACACGTCTTCCTCCTCTTCCCTGACTTGGCTTACCATCTATCCACCAGTGCGGGCAGATGCTGTTCCCAGTGTCAGTCCTCAGCAAGGGGTGGGCTAGGTCTTGTTTCACAGGCCACTCTCAGCAGCACCTGCCTATGTTGAGGGGGCTCTGGGGGTGTGCCGGGTCAGTGGGAGGGTGGCGACCTGGAGGGAAGCGTATCCCCCACTGCCGGCCTCCTTCTCAGGGCAGCTGAGTCTGTGTGGGGAAAGCAGTGGTGTCTGTTCAAATTGAATTTGGCTACAGACCCCTACCCTGTCCTTATCTCCTTTGTCCAGCACTAAAGACACAGAAAACATGAGCACTGAAGGCTGCTCAGCAGGACTTGCGATCTCAGCCATCCTCTTGCCAGGATTTGTCTGTGCTCGCTCAACTTTGAATGTCAAACCAAAAGGCTGGAGTTCCCATTTCCATTGTAGACTAGGAAGCAGGCAGAGAGAAGCTAAGCATCTTGCCTTAGGTCACACAGCTGGAGAAGACAGCTGAGACGCACACCCACTGTGGACTGATGTGGATCTGTATGCTGTGCACCAGGAAATGCTGACCCTTAAGGGCAGCAAGGTGCACAGACGTGATCCTGGTTTATGTCTGTACACAAGCATACATCCCTCCCTGTCATTCACCTGAGGCTCTAGAGGTTGAAGGAAACCAGAAGAGCCAAGAGAAGCCAAAGGAGGGGTAGGGAACTGATGAGGAGGAAAGGCCCCACTTCCTAGGAGTCTGAGGAATTCCCTTCCCGGGTGAGTCTGTCTAAAATCCCTCTCTGGGCAGTAACCAAAGTAGATTGACCAAAGACTTACGCATTCGTAGGAGATGAATTTCTGTGGCTGAGAGTATGAGTTCTTTGTGGCTGTTCCTGAACTCTGTTTTCAGTGATGGGTGAATGAGAGAGGTGGGCTTCATATTTGTATGGAGACAAAACTTGTTAGACTAGGAGGTCAAAAAACCGTGAACGAGATTGGTGCTGACATTCCCATGTCACTCACGGAGTTGTTTGTCCATCTCATCTCTTGTCATGAAACTGGAGGGTTTGTGTAACCAGTTACTTCTGTACTAATTACAATCCAGGGAGAGTAAGGGGCTGCAGACTTTCTATGGTTATTGATATGTGACTAAATGCTAATAACTCACTCAGTCCACCTGTAAACACAGGGCTTCTCCCAAGTGTGTCCTTTGGTGTGTGATAAGATGTGATTGCTGTGAAAAGCCACACCTGCACTCCCTGCAAACATAGGGCTTCTCCCCTGAGTGTGTCCTCTGGTGTGTGATGAGACCTGACTTCCAGGTAAAGCCTCTCCCGCACTCCCTGCAAACATAAGGTTTCTCCCCTGAGTGTATCCTCTGGTGGGTGATGAGAGTTGACTTCTGTGAAAAGCCTCGCCCACACTCCTTGCAAACATAGGGCTTCTCCCCTGAGTGTGTCCTCTGGTGTA
>PVJI01028189.1:0-16805 GCA_004026765.1 Micronycteris hirsuta
CCATTTGCAGCACACGGAAACGGTGCTGTACCAACAACTGAGGTGACACCAGGACAAGAGGGGTTCGTAGTCTCATGCCCTGGTGATCTCCTCTTCTGGTGCCTGCCGTGACGCCTTCAAGGGGTCTAGAAAGGAAAGGTACTGTGACACTTGAAAGGAATGTTATCCGAGATGCTTAAGAACAGTGGACAGGGATCAGTTAAGGTAAAGACTGATCTTTGCCAGGGAAGCTGTAAATCTGAGACATGACTATCCACCATGGATGAGCAGTTAGGAATTTACGATATGACCATACTGTGTCATTACCTTACCACGAGGTTGTTGAACTTGTCATTCCTGCCATACACCCACCTTAAGTTAATCTGGTTCATTAAAGAGCCCCTCTTTTGGTTCATAATAATCTAAAATTTTACCTGATTTTTGTTGAAAAACAGAGAGTTTATAACAGTATATGAACACATCAATGACGGAAATACTCAAAGGAAATCTTTGTAGAGTATTAACTGTCAACTGCTTTAATTGGTACAGCATAAAATCTTGACAAGGTCATTGAAAATGACATACCAAGTATTTAGTATTGATGTCGTATGCATCAATAATTAATTCTGGGCAATTTTATGTTCTAGGAGACAGGCTCAGATAATAGTAACAGTAGGGAGTTTAGAGAAAAGAAGAAAACGTTGCTCTCATCCCAGCTGAACTGTCGACTAAGTTTGAAATCGGACTAATGACCTAACGTCATTAAAGCTGAGTTTTTATTCGTAAAATAGGGATCAATGGGCATTTTACACATCACAGTTAAGGAACATTTAACACATTGATTCTTATATAGAATATGCTAAATAGCAAATCAAATAACAATTAACCTACTTTCTTCATTTATTTTCCTAAGAAAGTGGCCTTTCTTAAGTCTTTTTTTGCAATTAAAATGTAAGTTATAAATTAATCAAGCACAAACATGTTTTTCTTGTGGTGGCATAGTTTTACATTTGTAAAGTTGGTAATATGAGCACCGAGTTTTAAGGCATCAAAGAGTGTGTCATTGTCATGGTGAATGCAGAGCGTCTACATCTTAGAGGCTTAAATAGGGGAACTAAATAGGACTGTTAATGTGCCATCAAGTTTATATTTATAGTGACCTAAGTAATTAGCCGATAAGGGACAAGAAAGGACTTTACATGCATGCATGCGCACACACCTATCCTCTGCCCAATCCTTCTATGATGACTTATTCCCTAAATTGTCAGTCTGTGAATGATACAACGTACTATCTATTTATGACCAGAAAGTGTCCAGATGTACTAAACTTAAATATGTAAAAGCAGGTTATAGAGGCGTAGTGAACTGGTGAAAAATGCCAAAACTGTGTTTTGAATCTGAATCCTTTTCACTCCATTTCACTCTTCTGCAACCAAATGAAACTGTTTTCTTTGATTTTTGTTTTCTCTTTCACTCGTCCACAATGATTCTCCCATGAATTCTTTAACATAAAAGTATAACTTTGATCCCTTATACATAAGTCTCTAGTCTACAATTCCAACTTACATATCATATTAAAAAATATAGTATTATGTTTCTGTATTTACACATTTATGGAAAAAATACAGAACATGCAGAGCACATGTGTGTTGTTTTTTTTACTGTTTATTTCATACATATGTATAGTTGGTTATTTATTCCAGTTTTATTTATAACAATGCAACATGTGCTAAGTGAATATGTAAGGGAAATAAATGGTACTGGAAAAATGTAATAAAAATATAAATAAATAAATAATGAATAATAAATAGTAGAATACAGAAAAAGAAGATTAAAAATGTTTCTATTTTATCATAGCGTTGGTATAGGTTACTACTAAAGTTGAGAAGCAAAGTTATTAATAAAGATGAGAAGCAAAGGGAATCAGCCATTGAGCTTAATAAACCAGGGAGTTGAATCAAATATTAAGCTTAAAAACTTGGAACTGAATCAGATATTAAGACAACATTCCACTAAGCTTACTAAGAAGCCGTAGCATTTACAGACTCATTCACACACTAGGTGACTTGATTGTCCAGGCGGGCAGGAGAGCCTCCCTGGGGTGCTAATAGACAAGCACTGGAATTGTCCGAGGGAGGAGGGGGGGAAATTCCTCTGCTAGGTACATGCACAGAAGAAACCAGATGATGTAATACAACTTGTGGACATGAGCAATAGAAGTCAAGGTGGCACAGGGGGAGGAGCTGCCACTTTCAGGCATGTACAGGAGTGGCCAAAACTGTGACACGAAGAGGCAGAGTCCAGCCTGGGATAATCAAGGAAATCTACCAGATTGGATAGGGAGCACAGAGCCAGAGAAGTCCAGGAAATGGATTGGTTAAGGGGAGGGCTCAACCCAGGCCTGGAAAAATCAAGAATTGGCTTGGATGGTTTGAACCGCACCGTGCTCATTACGCAGAGTGAAGAAAATACGTGAGAGATTACCAGGAGTTTTGTGGCAGCTGCTGCTAGAGTCTGCTGGCCATCTACATCCCCAAGCCTGTGTTACTTCCCTTCACCCGAATAAAATCTTATCACTCCATTTAAACTCTTCCACAGGTGTGCCCTTTGAAATCGCTCATGACACTGCAAAAGAGCCCACTTCCTCCAGCAACAACAGGAATGATGCAAAAAGGTAAAGAGAATTTTATGCATAAACATAATGTCAATTATTAACTAAAAGAAATTTGCATGGTAATTAAGAAATCTAATGGCTTCAACTACATAAAAACTCTTCCTCTTTTTGGAAGTTTTCCACTAAATATTACCTTCATTTTATCTATAAGAACTTTGAACTTCAAAAGGGGGGACAAATGGTGTTGACATGAGGCTCAGCGTGGGGTGATGAACACACAGTGCAACATACAGATGATGTGTTTTGGAATTGTACACCTGAAAACGATATAATTTTATTAACCAGATTCACCCCAATATATTTAATAAAAAATACTCCAAGGTATTGTCCACAATCCATGAATAAGTACACTTGACCTGATGGTCAGAAAAACAAGTCTTGTCAAGTGGACCCAGATACCCGCTGAGCCTGCCACAGGTTATCTATAGTAATAAACTTACTTTTTATGAAGTAAAAGGACTAAAAACTAAATGGCATAAAGATAAAGGTTGTCTGTGGTAGCCTTCCTTTGATCAGAGTAAAAAGTAGTCTACTCCTGACAGCAGGTCAAAATATAATGCAATTTGGAATCTCAAAAAGTTTTGTATAATATTTCACCATTTGTTGTATAGGCTTAGGAGAGGCATGATTGGCAAAACCTAGTTGTATTCTCTATACAAGAAACAACTTAATCAAGAAGCAACTAAAATATTCTTTATTGTCTGATAATCAAATATCTTATATTCAATGTCTTTAATTATTCTGCTCTAATTTGGAATAAAAGTGTATTTCAAATTATTATACATGTAGTCATGAAAAAGCCCAGTCTTAATCAGCCTGGATCCAAAGCCCAAAAAACAGTCAAGTGATTAGTTTAAATTTCTAAGGAAGATGTACAGAAAAAAAATAATTTACATAACCCATTCTTTTACAAAGCCAGTCAAATGCTCATTTTCTATTAAAAAAAAAACAAAATACATTTATAATTGCAGTGTTAATTTATAAATTAAAAATCCATCTCTAGAGGCAGATTAAATAATTAGAGAAGAAAGATTTGAGTAAAGAAAATAAAAAAATCAAACTGGATTAGGGTATATTTGAGGCAGTTACATTGTAGATTCAAAAAGATACAAAAAGTAATTGCACCTGAGGGTTTGGCTGAGGTAGACTCAGAACCGAGCACAATTTGGAGGTTTCTAAACCCATACCGGGAATCGGTGATACAAACTGTAATGCAGGAGGTCAAGACCCAGGACCTCCACTGTTCGCTCGGACAAGCAGAATAATCCAGGAGGAGGACTGGATGGAGCAGACACAGCCTTGATTACTCACAGTACAGGGAGCTCTGACAGCAGCTGTACGCAAGCAGGACTGCGCCTCCCTTAGTCTGAGACTCGTTTCAAGGGGCCCCAAGGGAGGCACGTGCCCTACACAGGACTCCTTCAGTGTGTGATCACAGAAAGAAAGAAGCAGTCACAGGACAGGAAGCCTCTCCCCAAAGGGGATAAGGTGGGAATAACAGTCCATTTCCAAAACAATACACATTCCTTCTGGCCAGAAGAATGGCCTAAGAATAATTTAAGACACTGATGAAAAATGGGGAAAAAAATGGCAGCTGTGTTAACAATAATTTTAGAAAGTTCTAAATTATTCTGCAAATGTATATATGTATTTAAGGATGTATACACATATTTCTTGATATACTAATCAAATAAATAAATAAATGGGAAAATAGTTGTTGAACAACTAAATCGTGAAGTATATAAATTGCTGTTTTGTTTTCCCAAGATTTCACCTTAGAAAGATATCTCCTTTCTCAGACATTGTAATTTGTTTTTCTCTTTTTTAAATCTTAAACTTCCAGTTAAAATTCTGTACATTTAATATAACAATGAAATTCTTAATTCCATTCTTTAAAAAGAGAAAATGAAGTGATTGATATTCATTTTTAAAAATATTTATTTACTTATTTTTAGAAATAGGATAAGGGAGGGAGAAAGGGAGGAAGAAAAACATTGATGTGTGAGAAAACATCAGTTACTTGCCCCTTGTGTGCACCATGACTGGGGACTAAACCTGCAACCCAGGCTTGTGCCCTGACTGGGAAGCCAGCCCCAACCAGTGACCTTTCACTTTATAGGGATGATTCCCAACCAACTTAGCCACACTGGTCAGGGCCGATATTCAGTTTTAATTATAGGAGGCAAGTACGTGTCCCAGAATTCATGAACAATTTTGTAGTTAATAGTTATAAAAATAATAGATATGTAAAACAGCTATGTATCAGAGTGCTTGGCAAATGGTTGAATTTTATTGTTGATCTTAATGAATGAAAGCAGGAAAGTATTTCAGGAGTTTATCAATATTGAGCCACTGCTGATAACTTCCTTCTATTTTGGGAAGACAATTGCTGTTTGATAAACTACGGGGTACATAAGGAATGACTTTAATTAGGTTAATATTTTAAAAATCAGAATTAAAATACTCTTTAATTTCATCAAGATTTAAAGTTATTTTTTTATTCAGTCAAAAGAGTGTCTTAGTAAGGAAATTTTTTTCTCCAAAACATATTCATTTTAGAATGTAGATATCTGTGTTATATAGTCAATTATTGTTTAAACCCTAGGATTTAAAGTAGGATGCATTCTTAGTTTTAAACTCCTTTTATCCCCTGGATGGTAGAGATCTCTTTCAGAACCATCATTACACTTTCTTAGGACTTTGGTCTAAATCTGAGGGCATTATTTTGGGCTGAAAAATATATCCATACAAATATAATTGCAATTTCCAAGTGCATTACAGTATGAGTACCCCAGGGGTCATAATTGGTCATTCTTATCCATGAGTATATCCTAATGGGCTGATATACTACCTTTCTGAGTAAACAAGTTTTTTGACCTGGTTCTTCTGATAATTATCAGAAAAAAAATTACACCCATAGTGTAAATTTCAGGCCTTACACATTTCATGGCTGACACAACTTGGTAATATGAGACAATATTGGGGGGGAAGCTTTTAAAATGCTTAGTAACCAATAAGCATTGATAATTATATTCATTGCTTAATAGTGTATGTGTTACAGTAGTAGAGAGGAAATCTAGGCCGTGCTTCCGTTCCTGAAGCCAATTAAAATTTAGTGATATCTATTATACCAGAGCAATTGAATGAGTAAAATTTTTCATCCGAGCTCTTAATATTCTCCAAGCATACCCTTGGACACAATCATTGTTATTTCTTATACTAGTTTCCTAAGTAGTAGTCAATTCAGTATTTTAATTACCATCTCTATTCAGATAATTTCCAAATTATAACAATAAATTTGACCTTCAACAAAAGCATTTATTAATCACTTATTTATATGCCCCCTGTATGCTCTTTGGCAGTATGTTTTTCTGTTTTCATAGCTCAGTATATTAGAGTGACCTTTGGCTTTGACCTTTGAAATGCACAATAACCTATATATCTAGTCAGAGAGTTATGGGCATTTAAGTTATTTAATAAGCCCCTAGATAACTTTTTTTTTTTTTTTTACAATTCTTGCTTCATAAACATTTTGTCTGGATTCTATCTCCCCAAATTTTTCAGATAATTTTTAGAAATTTAACTTGTTCTAATTTTCTACTTTCAGAAAATAAATGCGCAAAGTGGTATTTTCTTATGTAATTATTTGATGTTATCTAGAACTTTATTATTTAATTAAATTTTCTATATTTTGTATTTTCTATATCTTATGCTTAATTGATACCTATGTAATTATGATTTAATAGAGTGGGCAAAGCCTTTTCTTCATAAATATGTATGTAGCTTAAACTTTGATAACTTCATGGCAAAAAAAAATACCTGGCATAACTTTCTACTTTTACATCAGATTGCTTTTCTCATAGGCATTGTCTTGTAGTTGGGCATTTATTGTTCATCTACATCATTTATTTATCCTAGAATTATTGCAAAAACTTGCACATGTATCTGTTTTTGCTCTTACTTGCCACTCCTTTTTTCCTCTTTTTCTAATTATCCTCAATAAGAATGAATAATCACTTGCAGATTTCAATGTTGAAACCAATATGACTGAAAAACAGATGGAGAAATCAATGACTATAAATGTATTCTTAGGTTAGAAAAATATTGTCTTGGGTAAGGATCACTGTATTATTTTGGTAAAATGACTTCATTCTAGTTCGTGGAACAGGTGAATTATTAAAATAATGATTTCTGCCCTCAGTGAATCAATTACCAAAAGAAAGAAAGAATAAATCTCTCCTTCCTTTCAGAGGCATTATATACATGTAGTTAGTTATGTTCTGATTTTATGCCATCTTTTTTCCAGAATGCAATGTTAATATTGTATTCTATGAAGTGTGGTGGGAACAGAGAGTGAAATAGTTTAAAGCACCTTATCTAAATGGCTGGACAAATTGAAGGAGAAGTAGGTGAGAATCTGCTTATGGTCAGGTATGTAGTTAGGGGAAAAATAGCTCAAGTATATATTGTAACTTTGGGGGGATGATGATAAAGTTCTAAAATGATAGTGCTGGTTTTACATATCTGCAGATCTAGTAAAAACCATTGAACTGTACACTCTAAGTGAATTGCATGGTATGTGAGTTTTGTCACAATAAATTTCTTTAAGTAAAATAAACTGGAAGAAAAAATAGAAGAGGAAAATCTATGATCTGAGCTGTCTGTAGTGAGTCGGTAGAGTTCATTGTGTTGATATTCGATCACACATATCTTCCTTCTGATGGCATTTTGTATTAAGAAAATTTCATGAAAAACAAAGCACATATATACTAAAATGTTATGTAAATATCGTTAACATATAATTTTGAAACATATGTTTCACATACTTTCATTTATAAATGCTGGAGACTTAACTATGGTACTAGATAATCGGTATTCAAATGTGGCTGTAATGAGAATAACTTGAAAATAATAACTTAAAAACTGAGATTTCTGGCTCTATAGCAGACTTTTTCGAGTACGAATTTGTAGGGTATTTTCAAGAAGATAGCTGTGCTTGTATTAATATTGTTTGTGATTCTCATTCTACGGCCAGTCAGTCAACAATCCACAGAGTAGCATTTGGTAATCACCGGGATAAATTCTTACCATGATTCCCATCAGGGTAACCATTACATTTTCAGACAACATAGGTAGAAGGAAAACTAATTCTGAGACATATTTTAAGGAACTGTCGCAGTATTTACAAATGTAACACCCCATGCTAGCCTGGCAGGGGAGGCACCACGATCACAAAGGCGGCTTTCCCAGGGCGAGGCTGACAAGTTCCGCTCCAGGTGTGCTGACCCTGCCATGTCCCCAAATGTGGGAATCTTGACTGGTAGTGGGGACCGCATTCAGTTCATCTCTGGAAAAAAAATATATATATATATATACATATCCCTTAGGAAGTATGGGGCAAACTCAAAGGAGTTATACCAAATTTTTTCTTTGTTTGACATAGGAATAAGTGTTAGATGGCTAAGGTAATATTAAGGATATGTTTTCTCTGGATTTTTTGAAACTTCATTGTATACCTGAGAGAATATTACAAGATTGGTGGTGGATCAAAATAAATTTGATAAAGACTTTTCATGGATTTCTATAAAATTGTTTATCAATCTTTATAACTCTCACAATTTAGAGTTGGACAAATCCCAGTAAAATTCTTATAAGAATGCACACTTGTGTTTCAGTTCTCCTTTTCCACACAATAATTCTTTGATGTTCAACAAGAAAAAAATAAAGTAAAATATTAGCTTATTAAATGCATACAGAAATGGAAAGTTATACATTGCATATTCCTTACCATAATAAAGATATAAACTTAGTGCTTTAAGAAATCAAAGGAAGTAACAAGTTATCACCTTGAAGAGAAATGAGAACTATCCCAAGACTACCTGAGGTATGTAGTGTATGTAGTGTGTATATGTGTGTCTGTGTGTGCACATACATACCTATGCTATGTCCAAAAGAAATTTAATGAATTTCGGTTTGCTTTTGCTGATGCAGAGAAGTGCTGTAGACATGTATCATGAAGATATTAATCACCGATGCTACCAAACATATGTACCCTGGCTGCTGTCATAAAGATTCACTTTGGCTTGCATGTCTCTCCACACTCTGTTAGAAAACCTCATGGAGATGAATGCTGAGGTAGCTGTGATAAATCATTTAGCTACATTGCTAAGAGGAACCGAGTGATATAAATAGCCTTTACAAATACAGCATGACCTCAGGGCTTTTTCGGCAATAAATAAGATTTAAGTAGTATTGTTACAACATAAAATTTTGATTTTTCACTCAAAATCACATTTTCAGGTTTGCTCCATTAAGAGGACTGTGCAGCCAAAAGAAATCAGTCTTTCACATTACTGGGAACATTTTGCCTAAGATGCTGCTGCAAGCTAGGGACTAGTTATTACAGTAGACACATATCAATGTCACAACAACTTATAATGAGGGGGAAATTAGTCCAGGCTCTATAGACTTTATTAATAATGTCTTACAGCTTAAAATTGAGAACTTTAACCCATTATTGTAATACAACATGAGTAAAATATACTCGGTGCAGAACAATTCAGGATGTTTTATTTATACCTTCATATTACATACCATAACTCTGGCTGGTAAATAATTACACTGTAGCCAAGAGCAGTGCACACAGGATTCAATTATTACTGGGACAGTGGAAGGGGTCTACAACTGCAGCCAAAGAAAGACAGTATTATTTTTCTGAACATAAGACTTATATCTATAATATTCCCCCATTGGAACAATGAAAATTCTTACACTTTGAAAACAATACCTGAGGTTATGGCTGAGAAATACTAGATTCCCACCAGTAAAAATGCGTATGCTAGATAACTAAAGTTTCCGTAAGGACATTACAGAATATATTTTTAATAGTTCCCATGAAGTATAAAAGTGTTTATATGACAAAAATATGTAGAAATGTTGTTTTGTACAAGACAGAACATTGTTAATATGTTGAAAATTCTTCTTTGTATTGCTAACCATAGAAAATCCACGTATAAATGCACATATACACGCACACTTGAGCATGGGGAGTAGCCGAAGATAAGAAAAATATTAAAAATGGAAATATTACTTAAAGCGAAGTACTCCACAATGCACAGTATTCCATAGAGACTGCAGTTAGGAAAGTCAAATAACGGGGCTGGACATAAAGCACAGATCCAAAGACGGCGGCCTTGCTGCCTGTGTCCGAGCTAAAAGACCATGCCTGTGATGTGGTCGCCCAGAATAGTCTGCCCACGACCAGGACCACAGTCTGGAAAGAGCTGCTTGTTCACAGCTTAGAAGGGTGACTCAACACCATGTCATGTACACATAATAGGGAGCTTCTGCCCCAAAACAATACACAGAGCTTGGCAAGGAAATTCAATCCATCGTGAGACTTGTGGAAGCTTGTAAAATCAAGTATTACAAAACATTTGAGGATAATCAACTAAACAAGAAGAAAATAAATCGCTCAGAAAAGCAAAAAACCTTACACGGGATTGTCTATAGTTGGCAGGGAAGTATGAAAATATTATAAAATAAATAACTCTGTCATCTACAAATCAACAAGAGTGAGGATTAAAGTCATGAAACAAGAGTTTAAAAAAAGAAAACAGAAATCCAAGCCATTAACTATTGAAATTTTGGAGATAAAAGTTACATTTTTGAAATAATGATAGACTAAGTTAATTGAATGAATTAAGAGAAAACTAAAATATCACAAAAACAGCATTAATATATAAGGAATGGGATTAAAAGAATTGAAATTTAGAAATATAAAATTTAGTATAGTCCTAAGAAGATACTAGAAAAAGAAAATAGAGGGAATAATTAGGATACACTAATGAAAAACTAATTTCTGAAATACATGAATTCTCAAATTAAAAAGAAAAATTAAAACTGACAAAAGCAGTCAGATATAACATAATAAAACTTCTACACATCACTAGCAAAAACAATGAAAATGAGAAATCAAACTTTATATAAGAAATACATATAAATATTTTTTGCCCTGGCTGGTGTGGCTCAGTGAATTGAGTGCTAGACTGAGAAGCAAAAGGTCAGCAGTTTGATTCCCAGTCCGAGCACATGCCTGGGTTGTGGGCCAGTTCCCTGGAAAGGGGACAGCCGAGAGGCAACCACACATTGATGTTTCTTTCTATTTCTTTCTCCCTCCATTCTCCTCTCTCTAAAAATAAAGAAATAAAATCTTTAATTTTTCTTTAATTTCTGAGAAAATGTCCATTTTTATATGTTTATGTAGGTGGACAGATTGATAAACATAGAGATATATGTCTTTGAATTACTACTTTAAAATGTACATATATAGTTGTACACAGAGAGGGTTAAATAAAGGCAAACATTATTCTGACAAAAATTATGTAAAATTATTGTATGACTTTTGCCTTTTAGAGCAATGTCAGGGACCAAAAGTTTTGCATTTTGGAATATTGATTTTAAACTGTTTGTTGAAAAATGGAGACCCAGAGGAAACTTTTTATCCTCTCCTCTTTTCTGTTCAAGTCATTCAGACAGGGAAATCTTCTTGAGGAAGGCTGTTATATTAGCTAGTTTGAATTAAGCTTGAAGTATGTTCACCTTACAGCTGAGTTCGCATTAAGTATGGTAAACAGAGGGGCTTCAGGAAGGAGCCTGTTAGCCTAGAATGCCACTGTTCCCGAATTGCCTAGCAAGAATTTGGCTGTCATGTCTGTTCTGCTCTTCCTCAACAACCTGTGAATTGCCCATGGTCACTTCGGAAATCTAAGACCTCTTCCCATGCCTTTTCCCCTTTGTCCAGATGCCATAAATATATCCAATATTACCTCATTATCTTTGGAATTTTCCTGCATATATGAATTCCCCATGAACATGTATTAAAAGTTTATTTTCTCCTGTTAATCTACCTTTGTGAATTTGATTATTATTAGCTCAGCTAGAAGAACTTACAAGGTGGGAGGAAATGCATTATTTTTTTAGTCTACACAGTAATGCATTTGTCTGATGGTGATAGATATAATAGCCTGGTTCTTTTCCTGCTATTTAAGAATAAAGTTGATGAGTTAGTTGTAGACAACCCTCTAAAAAAATTGTCTCTATTGAATGACTTCTAATGTCTCCTCTTTTCACTTTCAATTATTTGGGTTCACATCATTTTTTAATTATCTGTATTTAGTCATCATTTTAGGGTATGCTTACACAAATATCTATGCACTAATATATTCTATTCCTTTCTATTACTTGCTTAGTTCTAAATAAAGTGCATGAAATGCATGGATTTTTACAATGAGATTAAAAATAAATAATCATTCATAATATAAACTATAATTTAAGAAGTTATAAATTGCATTCCTATTTATTCCATTCTTTTATTCATACATGTCTTTCAAAGTTTTCCATTTTTGTTCTCTTCATTTCATGTCAGTTTGAAGCGAGGTTGACCCAAATATTGCATAGTTTCTCAAACTCCTGGTACAATTTTGTATTAGTTATGGAAAGGACTAAGACCTCTGCCAAACTCACTAAAATGCAGTGGTTTAGAAAAATCCACTTATTTCTCAGTCATTTAAAAGTGCTGCTGGAAGTCCTCTGTGATCAGACAATCAAGGATCCTTGTTTCTTCCTTGTTGTTCTACTTGCCATCTGGCATTAATCTTATTTTCAAAAGAAAAAACTAGTGAAGATTGCAGACAAATCAGCTTTCCAGGTAACACAAAAGAAAAAGAGGGCATAAAAGATAAATTGACTCTTAAGCAAGCTGGTGTATATTAAACCTACCACTTCTGCTCATACAGTAAATTTAGATGCACAAGAAATTAATAATTAAAATGGCAAATGAAAAATGTATTGCCCAGCCAAGCGGTCCATGAACCCATGAGTCTAAGGAGAGAATAGAATGAGTCTTAATGGAACAATGATTACTTTTGTCACAAATCCTCGTGGGATTATAAAAGAAATTTTTTTAAATGTTATAAGAACACTTAGATGCTTTTTTTTTTTAAGATTTTATTTATTCATTCTTAGAGAGAGGAGAAGGGAGGGAGACAGAGAAGGAGAGAAACAGCAATGTATGGTTGCCTCTCACATGGCCCTCATAGGGGACCTGGCCCGCAACCTAGGCATGTGCCCTGACAGGTAATCGAACCAGGACCGTCTGGTTCCCAGCCCGCACTCAATCCACTGAGCTACACCAGCCAGGGCTAAAAGAAATTTTAATGTTCTCAAAGTTCTGCTTGTGCAGGGATAGTTATTCCTTCCTCCTATCAGAAACATTTAGAGAATTACATGATCACATTTCCAAAGATCTCTTCTTCTGGGCAATGAATAGTAACTCCAGACACATTTTATCATTCAATTAATATTAGAACTAAACTACTAATCAAAGTCTCTAAATTTATATTTGTTTGGATTTTTTTCTAATACTATTTGAATATAAAACTAACAAGGCAAATATTGTAGATTATCTCCAAACTATAGCCTCTTTGAAAGAGAAAGAAAGAAAGAAAGAAAGAAAGAAAGAAAGAAAGAAAGAAAGAAAGAAAGAAAGAAAGAAAGAAAGAAAGAAAGAAAGGAGGAAAGAAAGGAGGAAAGAAAGATAGGGAAAGAAAGAATAAGTCATCTCTTCTATGAAAACTGCTTCTTCATTTTTTCCTGGCTTTAACCATAAATGCTGTTAAATGATATTCTGGAGTTTTGAGTTCAGAATGAGAAGCAGCAGCTTCCTTTTCCCGCCTCTGATCTACGTGTTTAATGCCCTCAGGTCCTGCTAGAAAGAGAGAGGCCACAGTGAAAAGTGATAAGGCTCCAGACTTGGGAAGAGAGAAGCAGTTTGGATGTTTCAGTCCCCACCACAAAGTGACAACATTGTTGGGAGACCCCAAATGAGGCTAATGGAATAACTATCAGATATTGCCCAGCCAACCTAGAGAATCAAGAGAAATAGTAAGATAATCCTGTTCTAAATAACTCAGTTTTCAGTTTTGTTATGCAGCAATGTGCAGCAATAGATAACCAAAAAATAAATAAATATATAAATTGGCACATTGGCATAAAAGAAAAATAAAGAACAACTCAGTGGTTCAACTCAGTGGTTCAAATTCAGCTTATATCCTAAAGATATTGAATTTCTGAAATCATGATGACAGCACATTAGCACAGAATCTGCAGTGCGTGTATTCTTGCAGCAAATAAAGCTGCTGTAATTTGCCATTTCATTGACACAGGTGTCTCATCACAAAGAAAGGAAATAATAGTCTTTCTCTACAATTCAGTTGAGATAATTGGTGTATTCTTGTCAGGGTCAGCTCATTACTGGAAAGATAAAGACTAAATGGAAGAATTTAGAACACCAACTTAGAGACAAGAATCACTGGCTTATAAAGTCAGAGTAGAAGAGCAAATTTCTTAAGTTGTTTTACAAAACTTTCTGTACCTGAGGTATAAGCTGAGCTTTTTAATAGATTAGATATAGAAGAAAAATAATAATTAGAAACAACTTAGAAATTTTTGCTACCACCCCCAAAACAGTGAGAATTACAGTGATTCCCACTTCCATTGCAAAAGCATAGCAAACAGGAAAATATACCTATATCCAAAATAAATGACTATTCAGTAAGAACAAATTGTTATCTATACATGCAGGAAGGTGTCCACTGTAATCAACTGCTATCCACGTGGCGCTGCCTCTCCTTAGGAAAGTTGTAGCAGAGATTCAATATAAGCCTCTCTGTTACAGATCAGATAGAACCTCATAAATTTTTTATTTTTAAATTTAGACCCTCACTTGTTGCTACTTCTAGATGATTAACAAACCCTCCTTTGTAGAATAGGTATGTTATGCTGCAATCAATTCAAGAATTGCTGTTTTCTGAGTGTTCCCATCCACAGGGAAACTTCAGGTTCTGTTCTGTTTTGATTAGCACTTGAGTGATATTTCTATTTATTACAATGATTTTGAGGAGTGTTTATATAGTAGTATGTAATTTAACTTTACAACAAAATTATTCTGTGATTTTTCATGCTTCTCAAGAATAGGATTGCAAGGATGGTCTAAAACATGTTGCCATTAGCATTTAGCTCTATAAATGAGGATTTTGTCTTAAAGTATAATCATAATAAAATATGAACATACATTTGAAACTGAGGTTAGGAAAAAATTTCAAATTATATCTCTGATTTACAATTCCATGCTTACCAAAGATGATTATTGTTTTAATACACTATAAACATCACAATTCTGAATCTAAAAAATAGAACTATAAAATACAATGCATGCTGGGAAACAATTCTCCGTGAATATCACATACATGTATTTCAGATCCTCTGAGAAAAGCCATTTATGGCCAAGTTAAGAATATTTGTGCCCTGGCTGGTGTGGCTCAGTGGATTGAGTGTCAGGCTGCAAGCCAAAAGGTTGCTAGACTGTTTGGTTCCAGGTCAGGGCATATGTCTGGGTTTTGGGCCAGGTCCTTAGTAGGGGGCATGCAAGAGATAACCACACACTGATGTTTCTCTCCCTCTCTTTTCCCCTCTCTTTCTCTCTCTCTAAAAAAAAAAAAAAAAAAAAAAAAAAAAAGAATGTGTAAGGAGACATTCCAGAGTACAGGCATCATCCTCCTCAAAGACATTAAGGGTATAAAGATAAAGAACTTAATTTCCCTTTAAAAAAGATTTGCTTACATTGATAAGCATCATAAAGATAAGGAAATAAACAAAGCAAAATAAAGATAAGGCAAAACAATAAAGTTTTTCTCTCTTCCTTTCTCCTTGCAGAGCAGAGATGGGCAGACATTCGACAGCCCTAAATAACATAGAGTTTGCTTTATTTTGTGGTTCCTCACCTGTGATGCACCCACTGCATATAAATAACCTGAAATACCCTCTGTGGTTATTGGTGTTTAGGGAATCACAAAGACTTATTCTGACACAGCAATACCCTTTTCACATAGGTTTTAAGTGAAGGATTCTATGTTAAGTATTATTTTAAAAATATATATATTCCACCAGAGGATGGGTTTAAAGCCTTAGTACAATGATATTACATTCATCTTATTCATCACATTATCCTTTTCAAGCAAATGGGTATAGGCAAATGATATAGATGTTCCAAAATAACTACAGTGACAGAAGGCTTAGCCTTTTTATATCTGCCTCATTGGTTTCTGCTCTAAATATCAAGTATTTTTTTCTTATAAAATATTGGCTTGGCCAAAAAGTACATTTGATGGCTCTAGTAGTGCTTAGTTGTCTTTAACTTCATTCAAAACAATTTCGTTAGATTGTATTGTGACAGCTGTCATATCAGTGTGCATTTAAAAAAAAAACTTATCAAAATTGGTGAATTTTAAATAGCTATTTTAATATTAAAGATGGAAGAAAATAGGTGACATTTTCAGCATATTATGCTTTATTATTTCAAGAAAGGTAAAAGCACAACTGAAACGCAGACACACAAAGATTGTGCAGTGACTGATCAAACATGTCAAAAATTGTTTGCGAACTTTCTTGCTGGAGATTTCTCTTGCTGGATGATGCTCCACGGTTGAGTAGACCAGTTGAAGCGATAGCAATCAAATCAAGACATTAATTGAGAACAATCAATGTTTTTCCATGCGGGAGAGAGCCAACATACTCAAAATATCCAAATCACTGAAGTTATTGGTGAAAATAAAAAAATGTGTCTTTTATTTTTATTTTAAAAACTAAGCTGACCTTTTGGCCAACCCAATAATTTATTGAAGAGCATTCCCTGGCAACGTTTTGTGATGCATACAGGCTAAAATTCTGCAGAGCCTGCAATTATCCTTTAGCATTTGTCTATAGTAAAAAAAGAAGGTATTTCTCTCATTTTCCCTTGTCTATTTTTTCCAGCTTAAAAAAAAATGTGTTGAACATATGATAAAATCCACACATTTTAAAACCATATTTTGATGTCTTTAGTAATTGTATACTGTTGTATAGCAACAACCAAAATCAAGTTATAGAACATTTTCGTCTCCATAGAACGAATGTACTGCGGTGGTCCTGTATAGTCGATCTATTCCATTGTATCTTGGCCCACAAAAATCACAGGTCTGCTTTCTAACACTGTGATTAGATTTTTCTAGTTTGGTTTGATATTTTTCACTTAGCAAAGTGATTTGAAATTCAT